>LZPO01008032.1:82631-93174 GCA_001675575.1 Neotoma lepida
TTTTGTGTGTGTGTGTCTGAGTTTGGTGTATGTGTGGCATTATGCACATGTGTGTCCTCCATCACACTTGCCGTGTCCCCTTGAAAAAGGGTCCCTCACTGAACCTGGAGCAAAGCTGGCAGCCTGCAAGACCCAGGGACACTCCTGTCTCCCCTACTCCCAGCACTGGATTACAGGCCCGCGTGTCACTGCCCAGCTTTTAACATGGGAGCTAGGGATTTGAACTCACACTTCTCGTTCTTAACCATTGAGCCATCTCTTCAAACCCCAAAGCCAAACTTCTTAATATATATACACTAGCCCTTCAAAAAAAATTAGCTGTCAGACGTTTTGCCACATACCTTTAATCTCAGCATGAAGAAAGCAAAAGCAGGCAGTTATTTTATGAGTTCAAGGCCAGCCTGGTCTACATAGTGAGACTCTGTCTTAAAAAGGGGGTGTGTGTGGTAATAGTATCTAGGCTATACTCCCTATGCTTCCAAGGATGACCTTGAACTCTTGATCTTCCTGTCTCCACCTTCCAAGTTCAGGGATTATAGGTGTGTGCCATATACCCAGCTAGGTCACTAAGTTTTAGCACTGAAATTTTATAGAGACAAATTATAGTACATCCTATCCAGAGCTAGGTACAACTGACCATGGTCCCTGGCAGAGTCTTGTGGATGCAAGGTGAATGAGTGCCCATCCTAGGCACTTAATTCCTCCTCCTTACAGGTGCTGAAGTCCACAGGGGATGTGGTTGCAGGGCGAGCTCTGTACGAGGGGTATGCAGCGGTCACTGATACACCCCCAGAGTGCTTCCTCACCCTCAGGGACACAGTACTGCTGCGCAAGGAATCCCGGAAGCTTATTGTTCAGCCCAACACTCACCTCGAAGGTAACAGATATTACGCCCATTTGATGGAGATACCTGCGGTCTTTCCAGAGAACAGATGACGCACTTGGTTCAGGGAGGGCCCCCTCTCTGCTGTGTTCTTTCTGACAGACCTCAGGCCCAGAACCTTATCATTTTCCATCTCACACACATGGACACTGGTTGTCAGGCAGCAGCAAGAGGTCTCAGGAAGGCCAACAGAATAGGAGCTTGTGGGGGACAGGCCAAGGCCTGGAGGATCTGGAAGGTCCTAGCCAGGAGGTAAAGTCAGAAAGTGAACTGGGACTGCACAAGCCAAGTAGGCCCTAGGAGAATTTGAATCAACAGCATTCAGGATGGAGATGTCCTCGACCATCCCCCTTCTCAAGTAACATTTCCGTTTGTAGAATCCCTGACCCTGCCTGCATGGTGCTGGTACCTTGTGTGCCCTTCTGTCTCTCCAATGCACCAAGTCTACTCAATTGCCTTTGTACATGCTGTTCCCTCAGCTTGGCACGATGTCCCTCAAATCTGTGCCTGTCTGGTTCTTCTTGTTGGATCAGGTCCCTGTTAAATGGCACCTTCCTGAGACATGCTGTCTCCAGCCCCTCAACACAAAGTAACCCCTTCAGTCTCTTATCTCAGCTTCATTTTTCTTTGTGCTTTGATACATCCAGTGCAGGGGAGGCCACTGAGGGATGGAGCAGTGGATGGGATCCAGCCATTCCCTGAAGCAGTTCAGAGCACATTAGGAATGAGAAGGCATGGAGATACTTATCACACAGGGAAATATTAATGTTTTAAGGATACTAACAGTGCTCTGAACACTTGGATAAAGATCCCATCTATATCTTTAGAGTATCCAGGAGAGTTCTTGGGAGGAAGTGGTGATGCTTAAACCAGACCTGAGGAACAGGTTGGATTTTTCAAAGGTAGTGGTGAGTTGGGGTATGACCTATGGTAGAGCATTTGCCCAATATATAATAGGCCCTGGGTTCTACCCTGAGCACTTTGGTAGTTGGTAGCAATGGTGATGGTGGTGGTGGAGACTTGCAGGTCCCAGGTACTGGGTGAAAAGTTTTCACGATATGCTGGGATTGTAGCGAGTGTTTTGCTTGCATGTATGTATGTGCACCATGTGCATACAGTATCCTTGGAGGCCACAAGAGGGCATTGTATCCCCTGGGACTGAGCGGTTGTGAGTCACCATGTGGGTGNTGGANGCCAAGCTGAGAGCAGCCTGGGTCCTCTCCAAGAGCAAGAAGTACTCAATCCCTGAGCCATCTCTTTCTCCAGCCCCCTGACATAGCACTGTTATCAATCATTTTGTTAGTGATTGTTGGGGTTTGGTTGGTTTTGTTGAAACCAAAAATATCTAGACTAGCCTTAAAATTAATGATCTTCTTTCCTCGGCCCCTTGAGTGCTGGGCTATGGTGTGTACTACCATGCCAGACTTAAATCTTGACTTAAGGGAAGGATGAAAGCTGGTAGCAAGCAGTTCATTTAAGTCTGCTCCTGTAATTCTGCCTTCCTCACAGGTTATTCTAATGACTAAATTAGGTAACTAGCCTAAATGTCNAACAGTTTGACCACAGAGCTCAGTCAGGACTCGCTGCTCCTATGACTCTGTTATTANGATTCTGCTTCCCTCGTCACATATTTGGTGCTACTGTTTTCTCTCCGTCTCCTCCCAGGATCAGAAGTACAGCTTGTAGAGTATGAAGCCTCAGCTGCTGGTCTCATCCGATCCTTCTGTGAGCGTTTTCCAGAAGATGGGCCTGAACTGGAGGAGATCCTTACCCAGCTGGCCACAGCAGATGCCCANTTCTGGAGGGACCAGGTCAAGGAGGTCCCAGCTGGCCAGGCTTGAGAAGATTGTGTGATCCCTTTCCCCACTCCATCAAACCAGGGCTGTCAGTGGCCCTGCGTTGTGTGTGTGATTAGGATTCGGGGGAGGGACAGGAGCTCGGACTCTGGTGCTACCTCAGCTGAGGGTGGTGATACTAACCCTTCCATATGTCAGCACTTTCCNGTTTACCAAGTACTTCCTCAGTTCCTTGATCTGCACTGCCATCTTTGGAGGGAGCTCCACAGGCTGCCTAGTCCAGTNTCCCACATGGGGAAGTGGCAGTTCTGAGAAGTGACTGGTCTAAATCCTGCAGGTGGCATGTGACAGAGCCAGGGCACAAAGCATTCTCACCAAATCCAATGCTCTTCGTGTATTACTTTTATAATCAGAAAAATAAATACCACAAACAACCACCATCTTTGCAATGTGTGTGATTCTTCCTCTCGAGGTTCAGAGCCTGGGGAGGGCATAGTACCCCACTTTTGGCTTCCAGTCTACAATAGAATTTTGATATCATCTCTAAAGGAAAGCACAAAGGCACAGTGTGAGTGCTGGAGCTCTCCTTTGTGACATTTTTTAAGATTTATTTTTCTGTATATGTGTGCATTTTCTCATCTCACTGTGTGCTGGTGCCAGCAGAAGCTGGAAGACAGCATCAGATCCCCTAGAACTATACTGAGAGAATTGTGAGCTGTCATNTGGGTGCTGAGAAGTGAAACGGGGTCCTCTGCAAGAGCAGTCAGCGTTCTTGTACTTTAAAATATTCTAGGAGCTTAAGAACTAGAACACGAATCAACTTGAGACCCTGCCCTTTAATCCTGATGGTTTGCTTCTCAGAACCTGGACCTCTACAGTATGACAATCAGAAAGGACATGACCCTTTTCAATTGGGTTAACCATAAAAATCGAGACAGTTCATTCTGGTGGTCTTAATCCCCAACAAGGGCTCCTTCCCAGGCCTCGAAGCCAAGGACCCTGTTATTGATGTAGAAACCGTAAATCAAAATAATGCTGCAATGTAAAGTAAATCTTAAACGGTCTTATTAATTGAAAACACCAGGCTAGGTTTTGGGGTAAATTCTGAAAGGTCAGAGAGACAGAACAAGCCACAGCCAACCTCACCTTGCCAACTCAGCTGATCTTGTTTCCTCACTGTAGGTTTCTGAGTCCTCAAATGAATCTCAGCTCAACTGCTGCTCAAAGCTTGAAAGCTTAAGAAGCCTCTAGTTCCTGGTTCTCACACCTTATATACTTTTTTGTTTCCTGCCATTACTTCCTGGGATTAAAGGCGTGTGTCTTTCTCAAGCAAAAACATGAGATCTCAGATGCTGGAATTAAAGCTGTGTACCACCATGCCTGGCTGTTTCCAGTGTGGCCTTGAACTCAGAGATCTGGATGGATCTCTGCCTCTGGAATGCTAGGATTAAAGGCGTGTGCTACCACTGCCTAACCTCTATGTTTAATCTAGTGGCTGTTATGTTCTCTGACCCCAGATAGGTTTTATTGGGGAACACAATATATCACTACACTGCAAGGGAAAACGCCCGCAAGGAAACCGGCACTTACTTCGTTTGGTTCCAGCGGAACGTTTGTTTCTGTGCTTTCGGGTATCCGGGTTCTATTGGGCGTTGCGCTACGGCGGAGGTGGTTGCTAAGGCGACGCCAGGGAAGATGGCTGCTACGTCTTCATCCGATTCCGACAGCGGGCGAGCTGAGAGGTGAAGTCCCGGGTCCTCACGGCTTCGTTTCCCTCAGATGAGTAGACGGTGTCTTGGTGCCGGGTCCTGGACTCNTGCTTTGGGGCAGCGCTAGAAGTTCTGGAAAGGCCCTTTATAAATCAGTAACGGAAGCCGAATGCCAAGAGTGTCTGTGATTGGCAGATCACTCCCGGCGCCAATTGATCCCAGATTCCCCTTTCTCCGTGCTCTCAGTCTCAGGCATCATTTTACTCAGAGCTATCTTCCTTTCCCGTGGGACTCACTTTCCAACTATCCTCTCCTTTCTCTCGCAGCAACGAAGCCAATTCGAAATGGCTGGACGCGCACTACGACCCCATGGCCAACATCCACACTTTCTCCTCCTGCCTGGGTGAGTCTCCAGACCTGGGAACGCCCGGATTCTAGGAGGATGGCAGGATTAGGTAACGGTGAAACCTTTGGGATTCTTGTTTACGATCCTCTTGTGTTTTTCAGCTCTGGCAGATTTGCATGGCGACGGTGAGTACAAGGTAGGCAATCAGAAAGCAAGTGGGGAAAACTCATAAGTGAGATTTGCAGACACTCAACATATTCTGGAACCCTCTAGCACTGAAAGACACATTTAGTTGAAACTTCTTTCTTTCTTTTAAAGATTTATTTATTTTTATTTATGTACATTGGTGTTTTGCCTGCATGTATGTCTGTGTGAAGGTGTCAGATCCCTTAGAACTGGAGTTACAGACAGTTGTGAGCTGGCATGTTGGGTGCTGGGATACAGGGCAGCCAGTCCTCTTAACCTCTGAGCCAGCTCTCCAACCCCAGAATTTCTTTTTAATTTAGAAAGTGAATATTAATTTCATAACATGATCTGTAGAAATAAAGCAGAAAGCAAAATATCGTAGATTTATAATGCCAAGACATATAATTCTCTAAGAATTAATTTTGGGGACCAGGAATGGTGGTGCATGCCATTAATGACAGCATTTGGGCAATAGAGACAGGTAGATCTCTGTGAGTTTGAGGCTGACCTGACAAGTTTGAGGCTAACAGAACTACATAGTGAGACCCTACCTCAAAAAAACAAAACAAAAATAAAAAAACAATCCCCATCCCAAAACAAAATTAGCAACAAAGTTAATTTTGATATTTGTATTTATTTATTTAGTGTGTGGGAGGATACATGAAGTGTGGAGTTCAGGTGGCAGCTTTTCAGAGTCAGTTCTCAANCGTATAAGTTCCAGTGATTGAACTCAGGTCATCAGGTATGATGGCACCTTTGCCCACTGCAGGCCCCAATTCTTTATGTCTAAGTGTTATTGCTTAATTTTAGTTTATCATACAAAAAATTGGGCTTAAAAGTGAGAAATGATTCACAAAACTGGTTTGNTTTTTTGTTGTTGCTATTTTGTTTTGTTTTAAGATAAAGTCTCTCGGTGTATAGTCTTGGCTGTCTTGGAAGTCACTATGTAGACGAGATTCCAGGCTGGCCTCAAACTCACAGAGGTCCACCTGCCTCTGCCTTCCAAGTGCTGGGATTAAAGGCATGGGCCCTTCTGTGTTCACTTCCAACATATGTGCTGTTATTAAATAATATTCTTCAATATCCTTATACAGAGATCTTTGTATTTCTAATTGTATATCAGAGTAGATGAGAATGCCAAGTTCCATGGCAGAGATATGGGTATTTAACCTGACTTATAGATAAGCTGTGTCAGTTATGTGTGTCGTAAAGAAATGCTTTGGGGCCCAGTGGTGGTAGCCCACACCTTTAATCCCAGCACTTGGGATCACTATGAGTTCAAGGCCAGCCTGGTCTACAGAGTGAGTTCCAGGAACACAGAAGAGCAAATGCATCTGATGGAATATTGTGCACTGATTAAGATGTCTACANAAANGCTGGGCATGGTGCAAAACCCCAAAGAAATTAAGGCACCATCTCAAAGGCTTACTGTTTACTCAAGTACATAGCAGCATCCCTCACAATGGTCAATGGCTACCCAGTTGAACAGGAATTGAGTTTCATATTTGCAAATAGAAAAACAAAACTGGAAAACATTGAGATCATGTCTTAATTTTTTTTTTCCCCCAAAATAGAACACTTAGNAAGAACTGGGCTGAGAATGTAGCTCAGCTGTGAAAGTGCTTGCCTAGCATGGACAAAAGCCCCAGGTTCAATCCCTAGCCAGAAGTTTCCATTAAATCATCGACATGATCAAAGCCCACAAAATAAAGATTCTAAGGGCTGAAGAGATGACTCAGAAGTTAAGGGCATTGTTTTTGCAGAGGACCGGGGTTCTAGTCTTAGCACCCCCATGGTACTTCACATCCATCTATAAATTCAATTCCAGGAACTCTGATACCCTCTTCTGATCTCCAAGGNCACCAAGATNCACGGGATGCATGACAACATGCAGGCAAACACTCCACACATAAAACATAAAATAAATAAATCTAAAAGATGGAGGAGGAGGAAGAGGAAACATTCTAAAAGTAGAAGTACAAGGCCTCCAGATAAAAATAAATAGTTCTAGCGGGGTCAGTGGTGGCGCACACCCATAATCCCAGACTTGAGAGGCAGAGACAGGTGGATCTCTCTGAGTCCAAAGCCAACCTGGTCTACAAATCAAATTCTAGGACAATCATAGCTGTTACACAGAGAAATCCTGTCTTGAAAAACCAATCCACTGCCCGCACCAAAAAAAACAAAACCAACCCCCCCCCCAGTTCTTGACCTTTTCTAGAATCTGGTATGTTCTACACCCTATATCTGACCATATCCTGACCTCCACCTTGATAAGATGTTTTGCTAAATAACTTTGAAATATTCAGCCAAATTCCTATGTAACCAAAAAAATCCCCACCCCTTGGAAATCCCCTAGTCTTGCAGTTTTTTTTAAGCTATATATACCCCACTGTCTCCAGCACTGCTATTTTCTCAACCCTGGCTTTACGGAGAGAGTGGAGTTTCTGTCCTGTCTAATAGAAAATAAAGCTATCTTAACTTAAAAAAAAAAAAAGACATGGGCCACCATGCCCATTTTCTGTGTGTCATCTTTGAGTAGAGACTAGGTTAATGTAGGTGAAAATTTGTCCAGTCCCGCCCGGCTCCCGTGGCCTCTTAGACCCCAGTAAACACACAGAGGCTTACATCATTTTTAAACTATNGCCATGGCAGGCTTTTTGCTAGCTAGCTCTTACATCTTAAATTAACCCATTTTATAAATCTATGTCACCATGTGTTCCACGTGGCTTTACCTGTGTGCCGTTACATGTTGTTTTCTAGATGGCAGAATGGCATCTGCCCCACTCTGCTTTTTTCCTCTCTCCCCCTAGTTCGAATGTCCGCCTAACCTTATTCTGCCTCACCATTGGCCANACAGCTTTATTTATCAACCAATCAGAGCAACACATTTTTAGAAAGACATTCCCATCAGGTTAATAATCTCTATATCATCCAAGTTTTAGTATATGTGCTGCCGAGGTGAGCATACACCTCAGAGTTCACATGCTGTGACATGATTCTTNGGTGCAAGGGAAAATACCTTGACTGGGAATGGCCATTAAAGTCTCATTGGGTAAAGGTGCTTGCTGCTAAGCCTGATGACCTGAGTTCAATCCTTTGGATGCATGAGGTAGAAGGAGAAAACCAGCTCCCTGAAGTTGTCCTCTGATCTCTACATATGTACTGTGGCATGGATGTGCCCACACACATATAAATATATGTAATTTAGAATATGAAGGGAGACAAAACTCAGGGAAATGAGGTTTTTCTGTTTCTCAAGAGGGCATAGATTATCAAGAGGCTGGTCATTATAGAAGCTGATAGTGTTTTTATGNGGGTCCATAATATTTTTCTCTCTACTTTTCTTTATAATTAGAAATTTTCCTTAGCAAAAACTTGATTTCAGCCAGGACATGGTGGCACACGCCTTTAATCCCAGCACTCAGAAGGCAGAAGCAGGAAGGTCTCTGAGTTCGAGGCCAGCATGGTCTACAGTGTGAGTTCCAGGACAGCCAGGACTACACAGAGAAACCCTATCTTGAAACCAAAACAAACAAAAAGCTTGATTTCAATACAAATATAACAAATATATTTAGCCTCATAACAGAGACTATTAACAACTATGTTCAAAGNCCTGGGTTCAGTCCCCACCATAACAGTAAAAAAAAAAAAAGGAATGATGGAGAAGCCCTCATCCGCCACCCCGAGCACTCACCAGCCTCTGTAATTCAGGATTTCCTTTCATCATCTCCAGCTGTCCTGGGGTAGGCATTCCCATTTTGCAAGAGAAACTTGACTTCAGAATGGCTCATTAGCTTTCCTAAGAGGAAGGGATACCTCTTCCAAGCCCACAGCAAAACCTCTGTGAATGTGAGGATGGATTAGTAAGCACCAACACACAGGCTGAGCCTANGAAGGTCATTGAAGAAATGACCATTATGCTGAATGGTTTCCTNTCCCTGCAGCTGGTGGTGGGAGACCTTGGCCCAGGTAGGCAGCAGCCCCGCCTGAAGGTGCTCAAAGGACCAACAGTGCTGACAGAAAGCCCACTGCCTGCCCTGCCAGCCTCTGCTGCCACCTTCCTCATGGAGCAACATGAGCCCAGGACACCAGCCCTCGCACTGGCTTCAGGGCCTTGTGTCTATGTATATAAGAATCTTAGACCCTACTTCAAGTTCAGCCTGCCCCAGTTACCTCCAAACCCTTTGGAACAAGATCTTTGGAACCAAGCCAAAGAGGTAAGTGACCTAGGGAACAAGATCACAAAGACAGCAGCTGCTGAATGAGGAGAACCAGACTCTCAGAAGAGTGGGCTCTCACGTGGGCCAATAGTGGGAGGTAGACCATAGCCCACCTCTGGCATCAGCAGTGNGATGCTGTGNTCAGCCCCAAGGAATAGCTTCCAGGGAAGCACTGAGCCAGGTCCTTTGGAGGGCAGAAGCCAGAGAACCCCTCTGCTCTAGACACATCCATTCCTACCTGTGGGGGAAGGGAAACCAAAGGAGGGAGAGACTCATGATAGAGTGAGTGGGGGATGACCCTGGAGAGGAGGGATACCTAGAGGAGCAACGGTGAAGAGGATGATGGGCATGGGTATGATCCTGAGACTGAATTCAAATCAAGGTCTTAGACTTGGGGTTTGTGCCAGGCAGTTGGGAAAAAGCAGAGAGGAAGGAAGACCTGCCCATTGTCTCCAGGTATAGATGTAGTGAGATGGTTGAGGACATGGCTACTAGAGCTCACAGGCTCTCCCTTCTTCCCGTGCTGACACAGGACCGGATCGACCCCTTAACCCTGAAGGAGATGCTGGAGGGCATCCGGTGAGAGTCCACTTCCCCACTTTCCACTTCTTCATCCCAAAACTTTCCTGTGAACCCTCACTAAAGCCGCTATTTTGGCCACTCTCATTGCAGGGAAAAGGCAGAGGTGCCTTTGTCTGTGCAGTCACTCAGGTAGGAGTCCTGTGGAGGCAGTACAAAGGGACCTTCTCTGGACTGGCCCCAGGGGCAGTCAGGCCATGNCATGCAAGTGCTAATTCTGCATGTGTGCAGGTTCCTGCAGCTGGAGCTGAGTGAAATGGAGGCGTTTGTGAACCAGCACAAGTCCAAGGTTATCAAGCGGCAGGTAATGCCTCTTCTCTTTTTGTTGCCCTATAAAGGTGCATACATTTTTAAAATTGTGTATGCTTGTGTGTGGACAGGTGTATTATGTGTGCGTGCATGGGTGTGGAGGCCAGAGGATGATCTTAGATGATGTCCTCAGAAATGCCATCCAACTCCTTTGATATAAAGTCACTCTTGACATAGATAGAGCTCACCAATTAGGCCACACTGGCTGGCCAGGAAGCCCCAGGGATCCAGCCGTCTCAGCCTCCCCAGCCCTGGTATTACAGGGACATGTCACTATGCCTGGCATCTCTTGGATGGCTTCTGGGGATCAAACTCAGCTCCTACTTGCCAGGCAAGCATTTTACCAACAGAACTATATCCCCAGCTCCAGACACTCACATAANAAGAGAGAGAGAGTGACCACGCAACATCAGCAGTTAATTCTAGCCCTGAACCTGGCCAGTGGCACTCTGCAGTTTTCCTTCCAGCCATACTCCATGTCTAGGGTCTCAAAGAAGGGTGTCTTCTATATT
>LZPO01008032.1:165926-179289 GCA_001675575.1 Neotoma lepida
TTTTTTCCCCCCAAGACAGAGTTTCTCTGTGTGTAGTCCTAGCTGTCCTGGAACTCACTCTGTAGACCAGGCTGGCCTTGAACTCACAGAGATCCACCTGCCTTCCGAGTGCTGGGATTTGGCATGTGCCACCACTGCACAGCTAAAAAGAATGTTTAAAATTAGTACATAACACAGTGAGCTTCACTAGGACATTTCATCCACATAGACCTTTATATCTTGCTCTCCTCTCCTCCAGTCAAGCCATGCATTCATTTATTTCATTTTTTTAAAGATTTATTATTTTTATTTTATGTGTCTGTTTGGGCTGCATTGCATGTATGTGTGTACCGCATGCATACCTGGTGCCCTTAGAAGCCAGAGGAGTGTTAGATCCNCTGGAAACTGGAATTAGAGACAGTTGTGAACTGCCATGTGGGTGCTGAACTGGTCCTCTGAAAGAACAATCTATGCTCTTAACCACTGAGCCATCTCTCCAGCCTTTCCTCCTCCTCTTTTTTTAAAAGACAGGGTCTCTTGTAGTCTAGGCTAGCCTCTGACTCCCCCTGTCGCTGAGGATGACCTTAACTCCTGATCCTCCTGCCTTCCCCTCCCAAATGCTAAAATTACCATGCCCTGCTCTGTGCCAAATAAGAAATAATGCATGGCACAGAACCTGAGNTGCACAGGTTAAGGAAGCTGTGGCTCTGAGTTTGAGACTACAGCGTGTACTCGAGGGAATCCTAACAAAGATCTCTTCTTAGCAGATGGCTGCTAACTGGGAAATGGCTGTGGGTCCTAGATCCAGGCTCCCTACTTAGCTATTCTGTCCCCAACAGCATTCCCTGGGCCACATCAGGCTTGCTCATCCTGACAAAGCTGTTTTTATGATTGGGTGAGCTGTCAGACCACAAACTTTGTCCCCTTTGCCACCTGCTTAGAACCGGGCAGTGGTTTTTATAGCTGGCCTTGACGTTGAATGTCCTGGCTCTACTCCCATTTCCCAGGCCTTACCTCTTTCCTGCTTCAAGGTTACTGCAGTGCAGGCCTTGGACTCTGTTCCTTCTGGC
Source organism: Neotoma lepida (assembly GCA_001675575.1). Classification (NCBI taxonomy): domain Eukaryota; kingdom Metazoa; phylum Chordata; class Mammalia; order Rodentia; family Cricetidae; genus Neotoma; species Neotoma lepida. The sequence continues at coordinate 166,976 of LZPO01008032.1, forward strand.
TGGTTTTACATCTTTCTCCCCTTGGGTCCAGGGAGCCAATCTTTTGAAGCTTGGGTCCTAGGATCTCTTTCCCTACTTCCTGGTCATTTGCATGCACTCCTATGTGTGGTACTCTTGGAGGTAAAGTGATCGCTAAATGTAGCTGAAAAACACATTTAATTTACATTAATGATTAAAGTATCCACATAGTTTGGATTCTGCACCCTTATAGATTAACAAAATTTTTGGATGCTCAAGTGCCATACGTAAAATGGTAAGGTATTTGCAATGAACCTATGTATGCCCTTCCTCCCAAATACTTTCTTTGAGACAGGATCTCACTGTGTAACTCACTGTGTAGCCCTCTACTTGCTATGTAGACCAGGCTGGACTCAAACTCAAAGAGATCCACTTGCCCCTGTCTCCTGAGTGCTGAGATTAAAGACATGTGCCAGAATGCTTGGCTCTCCCATATACTTTAAAAGATTTAAAAAAAAAATGTGTTTGCCCGTGTACCACATGCATACCTGGTGTCTATGGAGGCTAGAACATTTTACCTCTGGAACTAGAGTTACAGATGGGTATAAATTACCATATGGAACTAAATACTCTGTAAGAGTAACAAGTACTCTTAACCACTGAGCCATTTCTCTAGCACCTCTCCAATATGCTTTAATTCAGATCTTAGTTTTTTCTCATGAGTCCCCTTGTATAAAGGTACATAAAATAAGTATTTAAATCAAACACTGTAGCTTGGATCCTAACAGCTCCNCCAGGGGAGGGGTGAAAAGGCAGCGCAGCATCAATGGCTCAGACACCAGGAATCCACTGAAGGCAAATAACGAACTCATTTATTCAATAACAGGGAAGGCCTTATATACCCTCCTCCCGGCACCCAGTCTGTGTGGTCGTTCCTCATTGGCTGGGCACGATCAGGAACTCTGACAGCAACTAGGAACTCTGACAGCAACTGTTGCTAGGCCCTCAGGCAAACCCCAGGTTGGCTCTTAAGGAGTAGTTATTTGCATGCCTTGGCAACTGGTCTGAGCCAGTTTCCTCAACCCTATGGGCCTGTCCTACTACAAAACACTACTAATAATGAGTTATAAATAAATTTATTTTAAAACAATTTTAGTATGCAAATAATTTATTTGATTATTTTATGTATGAATGTTGTACACTGTGTGTGTCTGGTGCTTAAAAAGCTCAGATGAAGTTATCTGATCCCTTGTCAGAACTGGAGTTAGGGATGGTTGTAAGTCACCACATGGGTGCCAGGAACTGAACTGGGGTCCTCTGGAAGAGCAGTGAGTGCTCTTAACTTTGAACCATCTCCCAGTCTCACCTCCTACCCATCCCCAACACATGCACACACATACACTTTTTGAAATTGGGTCTCACTGTGTAGCCCAGTTAGCTTGACACTTGGTATATTTCTGAGGCTGTCCTCAGATTCACAAGAGATCCACTTGTCTCTGCTCCTGAGTACTGGGAGTAAAGGTGTGTGCCACCACTCCCAGCCTGACTCATGATTTTGAGTTGATTTTTTGGACATTGTTTCATGTCCCCATAATAAGGTATGACTCACAGTTTAGGAAACTTTTCTTTAAATCATGATCACATCCCATCAAATAGATGGCTTTGTACAAAAACAGTAGAATGCACTGTTGAGGGAACAATGACAACAACAAAGGCTATGGGACACATTTTTTCCTGAAGATTTTATTTACATTGATTGATTGATTGATTGATTGAGAATTCACACTTGAGCACTGTATTCGCATTTCCATCCACCCTGCTTGAATATTTTCAATCTGTGGTTGGTTGAATCTGTGTGTGAAAAACTTAGTTTATGTCATTTACAAACAAAATCTTATCACTGAATTCACTGCATTTAATTTTATTCACCATTTTAGAAAGCGCTACCAGTGGTAAAATGGCAATAATAAACATTTGATTAGCATTTGAGGCTGACCAGAAAACATATTACATAAAAAGCACTTCACATGAAGTGTGTATTATTAGAAATGCCTAGGAATTGCTCAGTGGTAGAGCACTTGCCTAGAAATATCTTTGAGTGGGGNGGTGGCTCAGAGGTTAAGAGCACTGGCTGCTCTTCCAGAGGTCCTGAGTTCAATTCCCAGCAACCACATGGTGGCTCACAACCATCTGTAATGAGATCTGGTGCCCTCTTCTGGCCTGCAGGCATACATGGAGGCATAATAAATACATCTTTAAAAAAAAAATCTTTGAGCTTAGTTCTCCATTCAATAATGGTTAGGGTGTTTGTACAGACCACGATAGGAAGTCTTTGTGGACAAGAGAAGGACAAGAGACGCCCCGGCTCAGTGTGTCCACTATCAGCCGAAGGAAGAGCCCCTGGTCAAGTATGTCCTGGCTCTTAACATTTATGCCTGACAGGACAAACAGCACTTCTAACTTTTCATTGGCCAGAGGGAGTCACATGGTCATGCCTAATGGGTGAAATCTTTGACATACCTTTGATCCCAGCATTTAGGAGGCAGGGGCTTAAACACTGTATATATATTTTAATATTTATTTACATTTGTGTGGGGGGAGTAGGAGATGTGTGCAGAAGTCCNAGAGAGAGAATCAGTCCTCTCCTTCCACCATGTTGGTCCTGGGGAGCAAACTCAGGTCATTAGACTGGTTGCAAGCGCCCTTATCAACTGAGACATTTCACTGCCCTCAAAGGTATTTAAATCAGGGCTTATTTTTTTTTCCATGAGGCTCCTGGTATAAAGGTACATAGAATAAGTATTTAAATTAAACATTTACTAATAATGATTTATAAATTTATGTTAAAACAATTTGAGTATACAAATAATTTACTTAATTTTTTGTTTGTTTTTCAAGACAGGGTTTCTCTGTGTAACAGCCCCTGCTGTCCTGGAACTCTCTTTGTAGACCAGGCTCGCCTCGAACTCACAGAGATTTGCCTGCCTCTGCCCCTGAGTGCTGGGATTAAAGGTGTGTGCCCACCATGCCCAGCTCTACTTAAAATTTTTGATTGATTTATTTCATGTGTGTGAGCAAAATCAGNTCATCAGATTGGTATTAAGTACCCTTACCAACTGAGACATTTCACTGGCCCTCAAAGGTATTTGTACACTCATTTCTTAGCAACATTATCCATAATAGCTGAAATTTCAACACAAAGTGTCCACTGATGGAGCAATGGATAAAGAAAATGTGGTATGGGGCTGGAGAGATGGCTCAGCGGTTAAGAGCACTGGCTGTTCTTCTAGAGGACCTGGGTTCAATTCCCAGCACCCATATGGCAGCTCACAACTGTCTGTAATTCCTTCTGACACCTTCACACCAATGCACATAAAATAAAGTTAAATAAATTATTAGCCAGTGTGGTGGAGCACGCCTTTAATCACAGTACTTGGGAATCAGAGGCAGGTGGATCTCTGTGAGTTTGAGGCCAACCTGGTCTACAGAGCAAGTTCCAGAACAGTTGGGACTACAGAAAGAAACCCTGACTCAGGAACAACAAGGTCTTGGGTCACCACTCTGTGTTTAATGAAAAAAAAAAAAGGAATTTTGACACACTACAATATGAAGCTTGAATACATTATGCTAAGTACAATAAACCTGTCACAGTTTGTATATTTGTATAATTTTCTTCTGTGAAATACTCAAAATACTCAAATTTACAAAGAGAAAATCCAATGGTGGTTTCGAGGGACTGGAGAGAAATGAATTCGTTAGTGTTAACAGGCACAGAGGTTCAGCTGAGGAAGGTAAGAATACCCTGGAGGTAGATGGTGGTGGTATTTGTACAATATAAATACTTGATAGCACAGAACTGTATACTTGAATATGGCTAAAATGGTCTGTCTGTTATACTTTGTTGTGGAGCTGTTTCCTCTAGATTGAAACATGAGTTCCTGGAAGGAAAGGGGAGCTCACAAGAATGAGAAACCCACCAAGGGACTGGAGAGATAGCTCAGCAATTAAGAGTACTGGAATAGCTTCCAGAGGATGAGGTTTGACTTCCAGCATCTACATGGCAGCTCACAAACATCTGTAAATTCCGGTGTCAGTGGACATGTCTGTCCTGTTTTGGCTTCCACCAGCACTCCATGCACGTGGTGCATGGACATATACAGGCAAATATTCATACTTATAAAAAAGTAAAAGAAATCCACAAGACTCAAGAGACCCCTCCCCAAGGTTATTTATTTATTTGACATAGGGTCTCATGTATCTCAGGTTATATCCACAACTTGGGATGACTTTCAACTTCTGATCCTCCTGCCTCCTCCTCCTGAGTGCTGAGACTACAGGGGTACACCACTATGCCCAATTTATGTAGTGCTGGGAATGAAACACAGGGCCTTTTGCATNTTAGGTAAGCACTCTACCAACTGAGCTACATCCCCAGCACCTCCCAACCTAAAGCAATTTAAGTGGTCAACAGCTGCTGGGGAGGGAAACCATTTAGTGATACAGCTGCCTGCGAGCTGGGCAAGGGAACTTGATGCCAGTTTTGTGAGTCGTCACTCATTTGAGGGAGGACTTTTCAGTAGTGCAAGCTGCCCAAGAGTCACTTCTGTTCCTGTAACAAATAAACCTGTGGGCTCACCAAGCTGGACATGGATGGGATTGTTTATTTGCTCTGTCTGGGGTGAACAGCAGTCTTTCCAGCTGGGAGTGATGAATATTTCTCTAGAAGGAGGTAAAATCGGCACTATCAACAGAATGTGTGTGTGCCTTCCTCTTCCTTTTTCAGGAATAGATAGCATAACTCTTTAAATATATATCCTGGCTACGATGATCTCTTTTCCTTTATCAACTAGTAACGAAATGTGTTAAATACCACCACACTGGTGTTTAGGTTTCAATTTAGGCCAAGTGTGGTAGAGCAAGCCTTTAATCCCAGCACTCAGCAGGCAGCGACAGGTGGATCTCTGAGCCACCCTACTGTACATCCTGAGTTCCAGGCTAGCCTGAATGAAACCTTGTTTTCTCAAAGACAAACAAAACAATGACAACAACAACAACAACAACAAAGTTTTAACATGAATTTGGGGGAAATTCAAACATTCAGACCATAGTGAATAAAAACTGACTTTCTGATCATTTATAGAAAACCTGTTTCTCTCACAATGTTCTCTATCTCAGTAAATGCTAACTCTGCGCTTCCATGTCACCTCTGACCACTTTCACAACGGATATCTAATCATGTATGGCAAGGGCTCTAAAGAGCTTCAAATCTGATCACTGTTTTTTTTAGTTTGCTTATTTTTGTTTTTGTTTTTTTTTGGACAGGGTTTCTCTGTGTAGTCTTGGCTGTCCTGGAACTCTGTAGACCAGGCTGGCCTCGAACTCAGAGATCTGTCTGCTTCTCCCTCCCAGTGCTGGGATTAAAGGCAGGAGCCACCACGGTCTAACTTCTGACTGCGTTTTATTCTAACATGGCAACACTCATCACATCACCATCTCCTGGATTTTGGCAGTAGAAATTATTATCCTGTGCAAACAATTGTTCTCTGTTTGTTTTTGCCCATCTCAAGAGCAGCNAGAACACTTACAACCATGAACCCTATGCTCTCACATCTCTATAAAGGTCCAGTTTCAGAGTAAAAGGCAATCATTCCAATGACCCACAGGGTACCTCACAACTCTTCTCCTTCCTGCTCCATTAGTCACTGTGCCTAACTCCATGCACACTGGCTTTTGGCTCTTCCTTGAACCAGCTAGACTTGCTCCTCTTACCAGGTATTTTAGGCTTGTGCTCTCTGGCTGGCATTATTCCTTAGCTACTTCAAGTCTATCTAACATGCTATATTTGTTTATTATTTATTTGAGTTATTGAGACAGGGTCTTACTCTGTGGTCCACGCTGGCCTCAAACTCATGACAGTCTTCTTGCCTCAGACTCCGAAGTGCTGGGCTTACAAGGGTGAGCTATCACCATTGGCTATTTCCCTTATTGCCTGTTTTTCTCTGACTATGATATATAAACTCCACNAAAGTTGACGTTGTCATTTTGTTTAGTGCTTTGTTCTTGGCCCTCTCCATATGGAAGATGTGCAATAACATGGTGAGTGAAAATGTGGGCAAGTAGTTAATGAGTTTATGCTTTTGACAACTTGTTTAAATTTTTAAAATCTCACTCTATGGCCTGGCCCTGCTTGCCCTGAAATTCACACTGACCTTCTTCCTGCCCCAGCCTCCGGAAAGCTGAGATTACAGCAGTAGGCCACTTCATCTAGCTCTTCTTGTTTTTTATAATTGTTTTAGCTTTTAACTTTTAAAATTTTATTGGTTTATGTGTGTGTTTTGCTTGCATGTATGTCTGTGCATCACATATGTGCAGTGGACAGAAGAGGGCGTCAGATCCCTTGGAACTGGAGTTAGCTGGTTGTGAGCCACCTTGTGAGTGCTGGGAATTGAACTCAAGTCCTCTGGAAAAGCAGCAAGTGCTAGTAACCAGTGAACAGCTTTTGTTGTTTTTTGAGACAGGGTTTTACATAGCTCTGGCTGTCTTGGAAGGCACTGTGTAGATCAGGCTGGCCTCGAACAGTCCACCAGTCTCTGCTTCCAGAGTGCTGGAATTAAAGGGGGTGTGCCACCACGCAGGGCACCCTCTTCGTAATTTTTCAAGCCCCAACTTTTGGCTTCCTTAGGATGACTGCTCTTCTATTTTATGAAACATTATATTGTGAAAATCTTCATGCATACAATAAATCACCTCTGTATTTCTCGATTGGAAATTCCNTCAGGTTTGGACAGATGCTCAGTTTTCACTGTCNGCAAAATCCTCCTGAGCCTCAGGAACCCCAAGTAATGCCTGCGAAGAACAAACGACTCAGGGGAGGCGCCTCTCTGGTCCCCCTCCGACCGCCGAGGACAGTATCGGGTACCGGATCCTAGACTGAAGGCGTCTGTCCTGGTTTCTCCCGCCAGGCCTGGCTTTCCGGCAGACACACGGCCACAACACTCGGGGGTTGGCCGAGGCAGCCGGAATGCAGGAGCCCTGACTTCCCCGAGAGAACAAAGTTTTCCTCGGGGCCCTGCCGGTCTGCCACACCCCGGCCAGAGGCCGCTGTGCGGACTAGGCCTCTGCCGACTCAGCCTGAGCGCGCTCCCTCGCCGCCAGCCCTCCTCTCCCCTCCCCTCCCCCGGCGGCGGCGGTTGGTCGCGCGCCTCCGTGCCTTTCCCACCCCCTCGGATAACAAGCGGGCTCCAGGCCCTCTGGGATTGGCTGCGTCAAAGGGCATCTTCTCTCCACCTCTTTGATTGGCTGCTGCAGGCGCGGGATGCGGGCTCCAATTGGCTAGGTTAGAGCGCCTGCGCGGCGGGGTTCTCGGTCGCCAGCCATTCCGGTGGAGGACTGCGGGTCGTTCGGACGTTTTGCCTGTCGCTGTAGGAGAGCTCCCGTCTCTCCGGGAAGGCGGCTACGGCGGCAGAATGAAGATCTTTGTGGGCAATGTCGANGGGGCGGATACGACGCCGGAGGAGCTGGCAGCCCTCTTCGCGCCCTACGGCACGGTCATGAGCTGCGCCGTCATGAAACAGTTTGCCTTCGTGCACATGCGCGAGAGCGCTGGCGCGGTGCGCGCCATCGAGGCCCTGCATGGCCACGAGCTGCGTCCAGGTCGCGCGCTCGTGGTAGAGATGTCGCGCCCAAGGCCCTTGAACACTTGGAAGATTTTCGTGGGCAATGTGTCGGCTGCATGCACAAGCCAGGAATTGCGCAGCCTCTTCGAGCGCCGTGGACGCGTCATCGAGTGTGACGTGGTAAAAGGTAACGCGGGAGCGCGCTCGGGGGAGGGGACGCGCGGTGCACCCAGCCTCTTAGCCACGCCCCTTACCCGGGGGTTGGTCCTTGCGGTTGGGAATGGTGGGGAAGTGCGCGGGAACGGGGCCTGAGGTGATGGGGGCGAGTCGGGTAGAGCCACCCTCCCCTGCGGTCCAGGCAGCATTCATCAAGTGGGAGGAGTCGGCTTGGGCGGGTGCAGTGGCCACTGCGAGCCGAAGCCACGGGGCTGGAGACGCGCCAGAGATTTGCGAGTGTACCGGGTTGGGGCGGGGGGGGGGCATTTTCCTGGTTGCAAGGGCCTGGTACCAAACTGAAATTGGGAAGTGACGGGCACCATCCGGACCATGGAGCGGGGAAGATTTCGCCACTTTNCCACTTGCTCTCCACACATTGGTCAGATCAAGGGAAGAGGGAAAAGGTGGGGGCTAAAGCCCCACAAGGCCTCCCTGGGGTTCCCTCCTGACGAATGCTCCCAAGCGGAAGGTAACGGGGCCCTTGGTCGTTTCTCGGGTTGCAATCTTTATTAGCATTGTCTGTCATGGATCTACTTGTGGGTACCAGAGGGGCCTTTTCCAAACCCATTTGGCCTTTGAGTAATTGGTGGGTTAGCCTTGGCAGTTTTGTGCTTTCCAATTCTCGGATCCCCTCACCCCTTTCTGTTCAGTTTTACGTCTTACCTGCTGGGAAGCCCTGATTTTGTTTATTTTTGCATGTGAAAGTGGGCTTGTGTTATGAAGCCTCCCCGCAGATAGCCTTTACTTGCCAAGTTGGTGCCTCAGGGCACAGCTGTTTTATAAGCTTGGTGAAATTGCAAAGTGGTATACTCTGGCTTTGGGAGACGTTGAGAGAGGCGTGTGAGGTCTCTGTTAAACTTGGACTAAACACCATTTACTCAGTAGTCTTGCTTGAATAATACTTAGAATAAGTCTTGCTTGAANAATACTTAGGACAGCTCCCTAGTTTTCATTTTCTTTGAGGAAATGTGTGTTTTTGAGACACATTTTGGGGTCTTCTTACCGTTTATCTCCTAAATGCTATTCTTTTTTGTTGGCAAGATTTTGTGGGACAACCCAGGCCAGTGTCTATTTCACTGATCAGGGTTAACTTTTACCTGTCATTTTCAACAGTGCAACCTGGGAATGATGTCCTGTTCATGCCTAACTTCTGTTGGATTCATATCTGCTCATGCCCTGTGGGAAATTTTGACAGGAAATAAATGCGGTGTAGATGCTTNCTCTTATCAAATAGTTCATTTGCTATCCAGGAAAGTCACAAGTTTTGGGGCATTCCTTGTCTTTTCTATAATGGGGGGGTGTTTAAAGGGTCATAGGGTGTGCATTACTAGGAACAAAATTTTTGTTCTGCATTGATACTGCTTTCTATTTTCCTCAACTCAGGTTATATCTGGAATGAGACTTTCCTGCAGACTTTAAGCAGACTGTGGTGCATGGATTTTTGCTTCTGTTTAGAGTAAAAGAGTGGGAAAGATCTCAGTTTGGGTACTTGGCCAGCGAAAAGATGGGATAGATGAGTTTTTATGAGAGTTTTGTATTTAATTGGCCTGTCTAGTTTCTTCTGTGGTTCTTAGGTAGGCTGGCTACNGGAATGGAAATCTAGAATCCAGTACCTCAGGGGACAGTCTCCATTGGAATTCATATGGATCAGTAAACTTTCTCAGGTGGTAGGCCAGAAGTTTGCCTGACTCTGTTTGGGACTGACAGTAGGTGCCAGTGAGGGTAGTGGTTGATAATGACTTCACATTCGATATAGAACTCTAGGCACATTCCCTGTGAGAGTTAGAAAGTTTGTGCATTTTTTTCTTTTGGAAACAAATATTTATAGCAGAACTACACTCTAGGTTGGTATGACACAGACTATATTTTGATATAGAAGATTTGGTGAGGATTTGAACATACTTCCACTGATGCCATTCTCTTTTGGGATGAAAGATTTTTAAAGTTGGGAGTATACTAGAAGAGACTGGCTGTGTAAATACCTTACTTATTTTTGGGAGGGGAGGCTGAGGATGGGCATTTGATTGAGCTGTCAAGTCTTTGAAAAGTGCAAAAGCTTGATCTTACACAGAATGGCCAGCTCTTTTTTATTTCACAGGAAAAAAACATAGTTGCTTGGTTACTTGAGCTTAGGTATGATTTGTAAAACAAAAATCCCCATAGCAGCAATAACTGTTCTCCACAGCTGTACACTGTTGTATATTCAAAGATGAACAGCTTCAGGAAACATACAGGTTTCAAGGGAGGGCTGAATATCAGAAATACTTTTTTTTGGGGGGGGTCAGCCGTTCTTTCTGTACACAGCTTTGTAAATTTAAGTTAAAAGTGTTTAGTTTTTGTTTGGGAAAACTCAGTTTCTAGTAGTCTCTTAGCTTTGGCGCTAGAGAGATTATCGTGCCATTACACCATAGAAGGTCCTGAAAACATTANTTGCTAATCATATACCCGCCCTGCCCCAACAGGGATTCTCTGTATAGTCCTGGCTGTCCTGAAACATGCTTTGTANACTAGGCTGACCTCGAACTGTCTGCCTCTACTGCCAAGCGCGGGGATTAAAGGTGTCACCACCACTGCCTGGCCCTACTTGCTAATCTTAATGCAGTGATTTCCATCAATGGTTTCTTTGAAGTAGTTCACCAGGGAAGTGGCTCTCTGTTGTCCTAGTAGTAGTTGGTTTCTGAGTGTCTTTCACAAGTCTGAGTTTGGCTGCTTACTGTGATGAAACTTAGCCTTGGTGCAGTCTCATAAACTAGGTAACAGACTCCCCAGGCTTGTACTAACTGAGGCACATCTTCAGCACGCACATATAACCTCTTTTAGGTCTATTTTATGTGTATAAATGCCTGCATGTATTTAAGTGCGCTACATGCATGTCTGATGCCCACAGAAGTCAGAAGAGGTTGTCTGCTCCCCTAGAATATAGTTAGGGATGGTTGTGAGCCACAATGTGAGTGCTGGATATTGATTCTGGATTTTCTACAAGAGCTACAGGTCTTGTAGAGATTCAGAAGCCATCTCTCCAGTGCCTGTCCCCTTTTTGAGACAGTGTTTTATGCAGCCCAAGCTGGTCTTGAATTTCCTGTGTAGCTGAGGATGACCTTGAAGTCCTGATCTCAATTGCCTCTACCTCCTACAAGCTATTATAGGTATGTACTATGATGTCCAGCTCACACTTCCTTCTGATACTAGGCTGAGACATTTCCTGATAAAAGTTGACTATATTTGTATCAGAGGCCTTCCTTCATTATAGCTCATTTGGGCAGTCATTTGAATTACTCATTTGAAAGTACTGTTCCTTTTACCTTCCTTCCGCCTCCTCCCTTTCCTTTTTTGTGGTATTGAGAGGAGGGTGTCAAACCAAGGTCCTTAGACTTGTTATGCATGCACCATCACTGAGCTACATCCCAGTTCTTAAGTCTTTTGTTTGTTTTGTTTTTGTTTTCCGGACAGGATCTCACTATGTAGCACTGGCTGTCCTGGAACTCACTATGTATACCAGGCTGGCCTCAAACTCACAGAGATCCACTGAAGTGCTGGGACTAACGGCGTTCAAGACACACACACACACANAGAGATCCACTGAAGTGCTGGGACTAACGGCGTTCAAGACACACACACACACAGAGAGATCCACTGAAGTGCTGGGACTAACGGCGTTCAAGACACACACACACACACACACACCTGTCTCTTATACACATCTAGATGTGTATAAGAGACCACACACACACACACCCCACACCGCCAGTTCAGTAAACCCAGTTTTCTGATTTGCCACTTAATTGAAGCTTTTTTTTGTTTTTTTTGTTTTTTGTTTTTTTTTTAAAGACAGGACCTCACTGAGTAATGTAGGCTGGCCTCCAACCTCCTTGCCTTTCCTCCTGGTGACTAGGGTTACAGGGCTGCTATCACATGCTGGCAGCACTTGGTATTTTTAAACTCAAAACTAGATGTAAGGTGTAGATGATGGGAGATCTAATTTCTCTTGTAAACCCATTGAAATTTTTGAATAGAATGATAAGGAAATAGGTGTGTGGTCATAGCGGTGTATGCCTTTATTTATTTATTTAAGATTTATTTATTTATTTTTAATTATGTGCGTATGTGGAGTCTAGAACTAGAGGACATTGGATTCCCTGGAGCTGGAGTTGTGAACCACTTGATATGTGTGAACAGGACATGCTCTTAACCACTGAGCCATCTCTTTGGCTCCTATAATATGCCTTTAATTCCAGCATTTTGTGGGTCAGTCGGGCAGATCTCTATGAGTTGGAGGCTAGTCTGGTCTATGCTAGCCAGGGTTTCATAGTGAGGGGAACAAAGTTCAAGAAAACAGCAAGGTTCCTTTGTCCTTCAGGGTGACTGTCTCTTTCCACCTCACCTTCCTGCCCCATCTACCTTTAAGCTCCAGCTAATCTTGATATTTTCATTTTGAGTGGGTGTTTCTGCTTGTCATTGCAATTTCCTGGTACCCTTGTCATTCCTGAGGTGAGTTCAGCCTTTTCTTTCTTTCTTTCTTTCTTT
>LZPO01008032.1:179364-207450 GCA_001675575.1 Neotoma lepida
CTCTAACTCATCTTCTGTGTGTCTCACCTCCTGAGTGCTGGGGTTGTAGGCAAGCTTTACCACACCTGATCTCTGTTTTTAAAAGATATCTTAGACTACAACTGCTATTTTTTAGATGATTCAACCCAAAGTGGAGATCAGGAATCAAAAGACAAATCAAATACCCTGTGGCTAGGTGCAAAGGAACATTTAGCCTTTCATAATTGTTAAAATAGAAGTCAGCTTTTGACTATGGGGTCATTGAAGACTAGCATTTGTTGAACTAGGAGCATCAAACTTGGTGTTCATCTTGTTCTTAAAATTTAAGCCTGGCATAATGGTGCACACCTTTAATCCCAGTACTCAGGAGGGAGAGGCAGGGTAATCTCTGAGTTGGAGACCAGCCTGATCTACACAGTGTGTTCCAAGACAGCCAAAGATACACAGTGAGACCCTGTCTTGAACCCCTCTTCCATAAAAAAAGTATTATTTTATGTGTATGAATGTTTTGCCTGCATATATGTGCCTATGCAGCTCAGAAGAGGGTGTGGAATTCTTTGGAACTGGAGTTATAGACAGGTGGTTGTGAGCCACCCATGTGGATGCTAGGAACCAAACCTGGATCCTCTAAGAGCAACAAATGCTCTTGACTGCTGATCCAGCTCTACAGCCTCATTTTATTCTTTTATCATATTAAGCAGTTTTCAAGTTTATGTGGCATTATGTTTTATTAGAGATAAAACAATATTCTTTAGGGAAATGAACTTCTGGTTAGTTTAGGTTTGAAGAATTGTCATGATTCTCCATTATCCTACACCTATTGGCATTGCTGTCTTCTTACTTGAACCTCTAACTTGAGGCTAGTAGGGTAAATTTTTACAATGGAGAATAAATGGTAAGCTCTCTAAGATCACCTCACAAGTAAGTAATAAGTGGATCTAAGGNTGGGCCTTGTAGTATAGCCCAGGGTCCTTTACATTGTACTGCACTTGGCTTTTGCCTTTTGTTTCTTGGGAGGTGGCTTGTTCTATAGCTTAGATAAGACATCTCAGAATGAAAGTCCTAAAAGTAGGACACTTGTTTGGATGCCATTCACAATACTCTATTTTATAAAAATTGAGCCTTAGTAATTCCGTCCAAATAACTCTTCATTTCTTGAACTAATCATGACAGAGATTGGGTCCTGGCTCTTGAGTTACTTAAAGTAGCCACAGGTCCAACATGGAGTTAGGGGCAGAACCTTATTTCTCAAGGATAGGTTCCTTTCATTGTTGTTTATATCCTGCTGATGGCATTATTATGGTTTGTGGTATGAATGTTATCAAGAATTTCTTCCCCTTTAAAGTTTTTCCCTATGTTGTAGATGAGTAGAGTTCTCAGATCAGTATCCTATCTTAGACTTCCTCCCAACACAACTTACTCTCAGGTCTTTAATGAGAGCGCCTAGGTAGGTGGCTGGTGATAGTGAGATTGCTCAGTCATGGACTGGCATGTGTGAGGCTTTTCCTATGCTCAGTTCCTAGCCCTATGTGCCCCCCCCCCAATAAATGCCTCTTAAGGGTAAGCCTGAAAAAATCAGTAAACAGTTTTTTAAGGGGAAAGTATTCTTCTGTCCCTTAAAGAGGAAATAACAGATGAAGCAATGTGGTCATAGATTCCATTCCCGTATTTTACTGACATTCATAGGGTCTAGCTTTTGTCCAAGTTAATATTTTTAGTCATACTACTAAGTCCTGTCCATGGACTTCTCAGGTATGAAACAAAGGGGCATGGAAGAGCTAGCTTGGGCTTTGGTCCTGACATTAATACATTGATTTACAACAAACCACATAGAAACTTTGAGCATGTTTGCCTGAAAGGGAAGACGATGGTCCTTTTTCCTATTGCCTCATTGGTTTGTTGAGAGGTCCTGTATGTGAAAGTGGATGTGAAAACTGGACAGTAGTATGAAAAGGGGAATGTTTCATAGGGAATTTTGTGAATGCTTGCTTCTTGCTTTTAATAATTGGACCTCCACTGAGAAGTGAGACATGCCAAAACGTGAGTGGTTGTTCCTAGTGTTTTAAGCTCTTAGCTTCAGAGGTGAGTGCTAAGTAGTTATTAGATGTGCTTGAATTGAGAACACTGAGAAATTGAGTGATCTAGAGATGCTTTTTGTGTTTGCTTGCTGGTTTATATTNATAGAAGCTGTGAGCATTTTTATCCTGTGTTGTAGTTCATCTTTGCTTTTCCTTTTCTTACAGAAAGTTAGTTGATTGAGGTGGCAGAGGGACAGGGAAGAAGGTCATAGTCAAAGGTGACTGCTTGAAACAGTCAAAAGCTTGTTACACATCAGCCACATTTCACGGCNTACTCACGTAGAGGAGGGTTTGGAGGCCTGGTTGTAGCTGGCAACAGCTGGGTGCTGTTGTGTGTCCAGTTTGGGACCCAACAGGTAGCATGCCCTGCCCCCCTAATTGCTAACCCTCTGTCTGCTGCTTTATCAGACTACGCGTTTGTTCACATGGAGAAGGAAGCAGATGCCAAAGCCGCTATCGCGCAGCTCAACGGCAAAGAAGTGAAGGGCAAGCGCATCAACGTGGAACTCTCAACCAAGGGGCAGAAGAAGGGGCCTGCCCTGGCTATCCAGTCTGGGGACAAGACCAAGAAACCAGGGGCTGGGGATACAGCATTCCCTGGAACTGGTGGCTTCTCTGCCACCTTCGACTACCAACAGGCTTTTGGCAACAGCACTGGTGGCTTTGATGGGCAAGCCCGTCAGCCCACACCACCATTCTTTGGTCGCGACCGCAGCCCCCTGCGCCGTTCACCTCCTCGAGCCTCTTATGTGGCTCCTCTGACGGCCCAGCCAGCCACCTACCGGGCCCAACCCTCAGTGTCGCTGGGAGCTGCCTATAGGGCCCAGCCTTCTGCCTCTTTGGGTGTTGGTTATCGGACTCAGCCCATGGCAGCCCAGGCAGCCTCTTACCGTGCTCAGCCCTCTGTCTCCCTTGGGGCCCCATACAGGGGTCAGCTGGCTAGTCCTAGTTCCCAGTCTGCTGCAGCTTCCTCACTTGGCCCATATGGTGGAGCCCAGCCCTCAGCCTCAGCCCTTTCCACCTATGGGGGTCAGGCAGCTGCAGCTTCTTCGCTTAACTCCTATGGGGCTCAGGGATCCTCCCTCGCCTCCTATGGTAACCAGCCATCCTCTTATGGCGCCCAGGCTGCCTCTTCCTATGGGGTTCGTGCAGCAGCTTCTTCCTACAACACACAGGGAGCAGCTTCTTCCCTAGGTTCCTATGGGGCTCAGGCAGCCTCCTATGGTGCCCAGTCTGCAGCCTCCTCACTAGCTTATGGAGCCCAGGCAGCCTCTTACAGTGCCCAGCCCTCAGCCTCTTACAGTGCCCAGTCTGCCCCATATGCTGCACAACAGGCTGCTTCCTATTCTTCCCAGCCTGCTGCTTATGTGGCACAGCCAGCCACAGCTGCTGCCTATGCTAGCCAGCCAGCTGCCTATGCTGCACAAGCCACTACCCCAATGGCTGGTTCCTATGGAGCTCAACCAGTTGTTCAGACCCAGCTGAATAGTTATGGGGCTCAAGCATCGATGGGCCTGTCAGGTTCATATGGAGCTCAGTCTGCTGCTGCGGCCACTGGCTCCTATGGTGCAGCAGCTGCCTATGGGGCTCAGCCTTCTGCCACCCTGGCAGCTCCTTACCGCACTCAGTCGTCAGCCTCATTGGCTGCTTCCTATGCTGCTCAGCAGCATCCCCAGGCTGCTGCCTCCTACCGTGGCCAGCCGGGCAGTGCCTACGATGGGACAGGCCAGCCGTCAGCAGCCTACCTGTCTATGTCCCAGGGGGCCGTTGCCAACGCCAACAGCACCCCGCCGCCCTATGAGCGTACCCGCCTCTCCCCACCCCGGGCCAGCTACGACGATCCCTACAAAAAGGCTGTCGCCATGTCGAAAAGGTACTGTATGCCCCCCCGCCTCAGCCCCCAGCTGGGGCTTAGGGCAAGGGGCTGAGGTTGGCATGGGAGGGAAACAGGAGCCATTGGCCCCTCCCTTGGTCTTACTTCTGTGGGTTGTCCAAAGGTCATGAGGGTGAGTGTCTGAATATTTCTGGCCATCAGGGTTCAGGTGGAGCATAGTGCTCAGTCTAGGGTGATACCAACAGCCTAGGGCCAGGAAACGTCACCATTCTAGGATAGCCTGTTGTACCATTGGAGCCATTTTCTGCAGGATTGGCTCATAGCTTTTCCCACTGTCTGAAGGATCTTTAAGCCCATTCCCTTGTTGTCCTGGTTTTGGTGGGGTAGATGTGAAAGAGTAGTCCTTTTGGCACTCACTGGCTGAAGGCAAGCATGTGAGGTGTGTTCACCCTGGGAAGTTGGGGACCCTGCTTTTCATCCGTCGTTCTGTTGGTGAACCAAGATCTTTTTGTGCAGGGCCCATGAATGGGGATAGTTTGTTTGGGAATGTAGACCAAAATTCACCTTGACCAGTTTGGAAGGGAGAGCTTCAGCAGAGGGCATGGTTTCCTGCTGACTTGAACCCAGGTTTGATTTCTTGGCCTGGATGGGATGATGAGCCTTCTGACAAGGAAACCAAATGGTTTGAGACAAATCTGATAACACCCTCCCTGTCCCCAATGGCATCTCCCCTAGGCCCACCTGGAGCACTCCCCTCAACTGTCTCATTCACCAACTGTCTTCTTCTCTCGACTAGGTATGGTTCCGACCGGCGTTTAGCCGAGCTCTCTGATTACCGCCGTTTATCAGAGTCGCAGCTTTCGTTCCGCCGCTCGCCGACAAAGTCCTCGCTGGATTACCGTCGCCTGCCCGATGCCCATTCCGATTACGCACGCTATTCGGGCTCCTATAATGATTACCTGCGGGCAGCTCAGATGCACTCTGGCTACCAGCGCCGCATGTAGGGCCATCCTGGGGATGGGGCGCCACAGGAAGGGAGAGAGGAAGAGGTAGGGTAGGGTGCAGACCCAGGTTATAACCACCCTGTCTCATACCTCTCCCGATGGTGGTTTTTCATCCCCTCCCTCTACCATGTGGGCCTTCCCCAGGAGAGGACCCTTTTGTGTTTGGCAGTAACCTGCTTTGTTTCTTTGCCTCAGCAGCACATCTTGCTACTGGCTTTAGAGCTGCAGTTTTCCCCTCTACCCTGCCATCTCNCCAGAATGGGTATTTCTTTTATATTTTTATTTTTTTCCTGGCTCCCTTTTATTTTTCTGCGCGATACTTAAGGTTGTCTGGAGGGTGATACAACCTGCAGCTGAGGTCAGGCGGCGCGTTTTTCTTTTTAGATGTGAGGGAGGCCAGGAAAGGGTTACTTTAACCATTTCCTGTGGGCCAAGCTATGCCAGCAGTCCAGGGGGCCCTGATTGTCCTCTGTAGAGACTGTTGAGACTGAGATCCTGTTGGGACAGTCAGTTGGTATGTGTCCAAATCCCTGCTTACCATTGAAGTTTTAGCTGATGGTGACTGGCATAGTCCCAATTCCCTATCTCCCCAAGTAGGTGGTGTTAGAAACCTTAATTTTTTTCTCTTTTGTATGGACTACAAATAAAACTTGGGGCGATTTGTGGTTTGGAAACCTGGTTGTCATTGTCTTGATTGCACTCAGTGTCAGGTGAGCCAGTTTGACATCCAGGAAGACATGACAGCTAGAAGAAAGGGCAGCCTGAAGACCCAGAGTGGGTATGGAGAAGTGCTTGAATGTGGGGATTAGAGTGATTCCCTAGTGCTCGCTATCGTCCTAAATAGCATGCCATTCATCTTCAGAANTGGAGAGTTCAGACCAAGTGGTTGGACTTTCTAACCATCAGTTTCAGTTGATCACATCAAAATTCAGTAAACAATGCCCATTTTCCTCTGCTTATGTTTGACTAATGTCCATGACTTTTTCCCAGTTCAGGAAAAAACAAAAACAAAGCAAAAACTACAATCCAGCAGGATGGTTCTGGTTGAGATCTGACTGGGATTGGGTAATGGGTTGCTGCAATGTTGACAAAGCTAATGAATCCAGACAGTAGGTTTGAGTGAATGTTGAGGCTGGGACCTGGGAAAGGAGCCATAGTGGAGTGGGAGTGATATCACTATCTGGTACTGCCCTGTGGTTGGAGAAATGAGGGGCAAGGAAAATTTGAAGCATATGGGGCGTTCTGGCCAGTCCTGGTACTTCGCCCGTTGAACTTCACCATGGAGCATCCTTCCTGTGTCCTGCCAACCTCGGTCATCACAACACCTGAGACTCCTTTTCCCTGTCTGCATCTATTATGGTTTTTAGATGTCTTCTTTGCTGGGTTTATATCTGAAGGTGTTATACTCATGAGAAGGGGCTGGGGTGCAGACAGATCAAATAGGAATGCTGAGATTGGGGGAAGAATTGAAAATTCTTATACTTTTACTTTAGAGCTTGTCCAGGAGAGGGGTGGAAGACCTGGGCAGTTACAACCAGGGGTAAGATAGAGGCTTGAACTTGATGGGTAGATGAAAGAAGACTGGTTAAGTGGAGTGATAGCAGAAACCTGATACTCCTTGGGGAAGGATGCTTTAGAGACGTTGGGGCCTGCTGGATCAAGATGCCTTCGCAAAAGGAGGGTGCGTGCGTGTGTGTGTGTGTGTGTGTGTGTGTGTGTGTGTGTGTGACTACAGCTGCCAAATNGAGGGTGCGTGCGTGTGTGTGTGTGTGTGTGTGTGTGTGTGTGTGTGTGTGACTACAGCTGCCAAATAGATTGGGTGGGTTTTCTCTGCCTCCTTCATTGGCTTCATAGGAACTTGGCTGTGACAGTAGCTTGTCCCACATGTCTTCTTCCTTCTGCCCATCATGTAAAAAAAAAGCCTCAAAATCACAAGTTGTTATTTGTGGCTAGCTGGGACAAATCTCAAGAAGTATTGGGGTCATAGCTCTTTTATTTGCCTCTCTTTTCTGCTCATCGCCTTGCCTTCAGGTGCTTTGCTGCTCATTTTCATTCCTCTGCAGAACTGGGGTAGAATGGGAAGATAAGTTTCTTAATACTTTTCTCTGTGATGGTAGAATGATCTGAGGGCTAAGTTACAGGCTCGGCGTGACTACTCTGTGGGAATAGAGGGTTGAATATTATAGGGCTGGGATTGTGGCCTATGTATTTGCAGTATTTCTTTGTCATTTTCCTTTTTCTCCAGTTCTTCTGCCACAATTCCATGGTTCCTGCAAAAAAACAAAAATAAATCCCAATCCCCCAAAAAACCAGCTGAATGTGTTCCCAGGGACAGTGTTGATGATCTTTATTGCAGCCCAAACTCTTCAGAGTGATTTGGCTTATTTGATCAGTCTGCCTGTCGGCCATCTTTAGATCCAGATGGATGCCTTGTTGCCTCAGCCCTCAGTGTTCTCATTCAAACCAGGAGGAGCTACAGAGCTAAATCATTTGTCATTTTCCTTTCTCTTGCAGATGGTTTAAAAACTTTTTATTTAAATTATTAATCTGTGTTAATTCTATAACACACTCATACTTTGCTTTTTATAGATTTCTGAGTTTTAAGTTCTTATAACTTGGAGAAAGTTGGGTTTGGTGAATGGGAGGGCAGAGCCGTAATGAGTGTTTTGGGGAAATGGATTTTCCACGTATCTTCAGAACTTTGAACTTCTACACATACCACCTCTATACCTTAGCCATATTGGAGAAATTGCGACAAGACTACATAGAGGCTTCTAGCCTTGTCAGCCTGTCCTCTTCTGAGGTTTGGCTTTTGTTTTCAATTCTGTTGGGTGGCCTGGGACTCTATTTCTTGAAGTAGAGGTAATGAGAGACTGTCAATGAGGAGCCAGTCTCTAGAAGTGTATCTTTACACACAACCCCCCGGCCCTTGCATTCCCAGTTGAGTTGTGTCAGAGTCCTTGCATGGTCTTTGGTTCTCCAGGCATTTTGTCCTATCAAGCCACGTGCACCATAGAGTAACATGGATGGGTAAAGTCATAATGAAAATACATTTACTAGACTTACGGTCTAGTGTTATTTAATAGAAGTTTGAGTAATAGAGAAGANAAGATAGCACACGGAAAGCTAATGTTGAAATTGTTTTAAAAAGATGCTAAATTAAGACTTTCTTTTGAAAACTACAGTTGATTACAGGTCTACCTCTGAGTCATTTGAAATCTGAATTTAGAGCTTGAGACAGCAGTGTTGGGAGCTTAGTCTTGGGTTGATTAGAGAGATCTCCACACTGGGAAGTAGGACCTACCCCAGTGAAGTGGGTACAGTTAATGGACAATGCTAGGCAAAGGGTAGGTAGAGGAGGGGAAGAGGATGTGTCAATGCCTAGAGAATACTTTTTTTTGGAAATGGGATTTGATTTGAAAACTTGCTACTGAGAATTCTCTAGTAAGACTTGCCTGAGGTTTGAGTTTGAATCCTAGCTCTACCTCTTAGCTGTGTGGTAATTGGACATGTCAGTAAGTACTTCTGCCTCATTTTTGTTACCAGCATTTTTTNCTTTTTCCCTTTTTTTATTTGAGACAGGGTGTCACTATGTAGCCCTGGGACTGGCCTGGGACTCAATAGGTAGATCAGGTTGATCTCAGATTCAGCTATTTGCCTCCCTGTTTCATGAGTGCTGTAATTGAAGGTGTGCACCACCATACTCAGGTTTTTCTTTTCTTTTTTTTTCCTCTTTATTTTTTTGAGACAGGCTCTTAGATGTCCGAGGTTGGTCTCCCAACTCCATATGTAGCTGAGGATGACCTTGAATTCATACTTTTCTGTCTTTACATCCCAAGTGCTACAGTTACTGACATGTACCACCATGCCCAGTTTATATGGTGCTTGGGATTTGAATGACTCTAGGGACTCCTTCATGCTAGGAAGCATTGTACCAACTGAGATGTATCCTTAGCTCTTCATCCAACAGTGATCACAGTTCTAAGTGTGCTTAAAAGTCATTTTTTATTAACCAACTCAGAAATGTAAAGTGATAATTTTAGTACCAAAAAAGTCATTTTTTTACATATTAATGTTAATCAAAAACAAAATGCATTAGCTCGTAAATATTCTATGTTAGTGTTAGAAGGGGTGAGTGAACATATGACAAATGAAGGTGTTATAGTCAGTTACTAAGTTTTATCTCTCGGAGCTACAGAGATGGCTCATTTGTTAAGAGTGCTTTCTCCTCTTGCAGAGGGGTCTGGGTTTGGTTCTCAGAACATACTTGGCAGCTCACAGCAACCCTTAACTCTAGTTCTAGATCATCCAGTGCCCTTGCGGGTCCACATAATGGTGCACATAAATTCTCACAGGCTCACACACATACCCATAAAAAGAAATTCATCTTAGTAATGAGACATTAGAATGTGGGGACGCTGAGATGACCTAGTGAAGCACTTGGTCATCTTGTTGTGCAAAGGACTTGGGATATAGGTGTGCATGCAGCACATACAAGTCATATTGAAATCTGAATTTTAGCTGAGTGGTACATAGCAGTGACTTAAGCTGCTAGACCACACCAATTTTGGTGACCCCAGTCTCTGGTGACACTATTTTATGCTCTAGGCTCACATTCTTTTGTTTATGGAAAATAAAGTTTGCAGGACAAGGAGAGAAGTCTGAATGTAAGGGGGTAGAAATAGTATAACTGACAGTGGGATTGGAGCGGGCACACTTGGTTGGGGTTAGCCTGTTGACTTCCTTGTGAACATCCTTGAAGTATACTGGCTTTTAGTTTGATCCTTTGTCAAACTTGTAACTCATTTTTGGGCCAAGGGCCAGTTACTTATTAAAAATGTAATTTGTTAGACGGTTGTGTTGGCTTGTGGCTATATTTCTAGCACTAGAAAGGCTGAGGCAGGAGGATCATGAGTTTGAGGTCAGACAAGGCATCTAAGAATTTTTTTTGTTATGTTTCTGGGGAATGAACCCAGGTACTTGCTAGGCAGGCATTTTGTGACTGAGCTACATCCTTAGCCCTGACAGACAAGATGATTTAAAAATCATATTCCAGGACAGTGAGATGGCTCAGACAGTAAAAGTGCTTCTGTAGGTGGGATTAAGATAAGGTAGAGGGTTTGAATTAGGTGCCTAATTTTTTTTAATGGAAAATTATACACCAAGTTCCTATAGCTGTGAGTAAACTGTGGGTAAATAGACATCAATATGAAGACANTTTTGATCTATAGTTAACCTCTTTACCCAAGGCTTCATTTTGCTTTTATCAAAGTTATGATGAAAAGCCACCTCGGACTTGTTTACCAGATTTTGTTTTGAAGGAGATTGGAATGTTCTGGGTGATGATAAGAGTAAGGGTGTATGCTTACAGTACTGATAACTTTTTCCTTCAAGTACGGGGATTCTAAACTAAGGACCTCACACATGTTAGGCTCATGTATAGCATCTGTCTCTTATACACATCTGATAACTTTTTCCTTCAAGTACGGGGATTCTAAACTAAGGACCTCACACATGTTAGGCTCATGTATAGCATTGAGCATATACCTCTCCGCCAGCATACCTGTGTCTCAAGATCTTAACATGATACTGAAAATTCAGTCACTTCCTCATGGTTATCAAAAAGTTTTCTCATGCATTAGTTTCTTAGTCAACAAATACTTGAGTGTCTTTCAATGTTACCAGAGTAGTTATAATATTGAGGGCATATAATATGGAAAATGAACAAGATAGAATTTCAAATGATAGTAATTATTTGCAAAAGTAGCATGAAGTGATGAGTTACAAGTCAGGGTCCATGCCTTTAGATGGGGTAGCCAGTAAAAGATATGAAGAAAGACTTTTCTATTCTGAATAGGTAGGGAGGATAAAAACCAGTCTTTATATGGAGGCCTGGTAGTGATCAAGCAGGCTGGAGAATGTAGTGCAAACCTGGTTGAGTAGATTGTTAGTCCATGAAGAAGTTTGAACTCCACCCCCCCACCCCCACCCCCGTCTTCTTTTAGAGTCAAACTATGTAGGCTTGGCTAGCCTGTAGCCATGCTATGTAGACCAGGCTGGCATGGAACTCTCAGAGACTCAACTGCCCCTGCCTCTCATATGCCTCTCATGGTATCACCTGGTCAACTGTAATAGATTTTAAAAACCAAGGAGATGATTTCGATTTGGGGGTTGGTCATAGGGTGAGGTCTGGTGGTCTTGATGTCTGCACACTGTCGTGAATTGTGATCCCTTTGTTACCAGTCTCAAACCTGTAGAGATTCTAGTTTAGTGAATGAATTGGTCCTGTATGCTATTGCAGGATTTTTTCAGGGATTTCTTGCAGGATTTTTTCAGGGATTTCCGCACAAGAAAGCTTAAAAGATTGAAATGAGAGAGAAGGATTTCTATACCACATGCATTTCTGGATGCATGCTGANTTGTGGTAACGAAGTGTTAGACAGCCTCAGAAAGGTCCAGTGCAGGTAGAACTGGTTGTATTGATTACTGATCTCAGGTGGCCTTTAATCAGTCTCATGTGCATCAGAGTGAAATGAACCATGACCATATTTAATGTCATATTTTGACTTTTTTCTTTTTTTTAAAGACAAGGTTTCTCTGTGTGGCCCTGGCTGTCCTGGAACTTGCTCTGCAGACCAGGCTGTCCTCCATCTGCCTCTGCCTCCCAAGTGCTGGAGTTAAAGGCGTGTGCCACCACTGCCTGGCTATATTTTAACGTTTTAAAGATATCTTTTCCCATACTTAAATACTGACTATAGTTTTCTACTAGTGAGTTAGGCTTGTTTTCTGTCTTCTGCTTTTTGTCTTAAGCTCTCTGTGTGTGTGGCAGTTTTGGATGGTAGTATGCTCTTTGTGTTATTTCACTCCTAATCATCCTGTTCTCATGAAGTTACCCTGCTTTTTGCCTGTTCATGTTTAAGTTATCCATTCAGCACCTTTCCCTTTTATCCCCATCTTCAAAAGCTGCTTTGCAAAGGGTCATGACTAAAGTTGCTTACTCACTGAGTGGGATTATGTGAAGCAGCCAGTGGGTGAGAAAAATGTGATGAGGGAACTGGACCCTGTGAAGAATGTTCGTTTGTACTTGTTTACAGCTGATTGTGACAAAGCCTTTTCTTCTAAGGTCAGTTCTAGGGAGTTTAAACTTCTACAGCTCTGGTTAATGGCGCCCAATAAAACCAAACAAAACCAAACTTTTGCTGTTCCCGTTTTTTGCTTTTGCTTTTGGTTTTTGTTGCTGTTTTTTGTTTTTGTTTTTGTTTTCTCTTGGCGGGGTAAGGTTGGGGTGGGGGGGGTCAATTTTCATGTTTACACACCATTTGGGGCGGTGGGAGGCTGTTGTTAACTAGAGGGATCTTTAACCTCCTAGGTCTCTGGCCGGCTCATTTCTAGGCCATTACACCGTAGTTGAACCTGGATCCACGGACTGTTGTAGAGTTTCTCAACTACCTAGTTTTAATTTCTGGGTAGCAACGGGACTCAGGAGGGCTAAAGTAGAAATTGCCCAAGGTGGAGGTTGATTTTAAGTAGGGGCGGGCGCTTGGCTATTTATTGCCGGAGGTCTGTGTAGGCTGGGCGGAGGTCTGTGTAAACTGGAGGGATGCAGCATCCGTGCTGCGGGGTGTAGTGGCGTTCAGTTGAGGGGGATGCGAAATCTTGGAATAGAGGACTGAATAGTGTCAGGGTGTGCACGTGGAAGTGATGGAATGTGAAAGCTTGACAAAGTTGGGGCCATGAAACTGCTAACTGCCACACACAGGCTCTTGTTTGTTCTGCCTAATGGCGGGCCGCACTTCGAAGAAATCCACGTTTGTAGCTCCTCCCGCACATGGACCTTTTGCCCAATCAGTGGCTTCGGTTTCACTAGGCTGGGTACTCATTGGCTTTCGTATAAAAGCTCCGGATTACTGATGTTTCCACCTCTTCCTGGCCTCTCAGGTAATTGGCGTTCGCGGTAACCAATCAGGAAGAGGATCTCCGGGAACGCCAGCCTTTTACTTTACCGAACGTCCANTCCGGTGGTAGGTTCACGCCCCCCTTTCTACCCAGAGTCACTGCTGTGGCCGCCGCCATTTTAGCATTTTGTCAGAACCATCCGCGCCGCGAGGAGGAGGACCTGCAGATTTCCATGTGGTGAGAGACTCCAAGCCCTTGTACCGTGTGCCTGGCTCTGTAAAACTTACCTGACTCTCTTGGGCGTCAGGGTTGTTGTTGTGGGGTCGCGGCCCGCGCACCCGTCGCTGAGAGCCGTCCTCGGTCCTCGACTTTGTGCGGTAAGCCTGAAGCAGCCCTCCTCCAAGTCTCCACCCCCGTCCCCGGATACCTTCATTTGTCCACTTTATCCTCTGTTTTGTTCACTCTCCTATTTTGTGGTTTCCGCCTAGATAACGCTTAGATTTAGACAAAAGAATTTCTCATGCCCCAGGGCATTGTTGCCTCATTAACCAATCTATAGCACCCATCTTTGACCAGGCAGTTTTTCTTTCTGTAGGCGCTGCTTTGTAATGATGTGCCCCCCAAAAGGGATTCCCCTACTCGGGTGCTTTCTGTATTTCCCAGGCTTTCTGGTTGAGCCCAGTGTTCACTATTCCAAAGGAAACTCCTAAACGTAGCTACTACAAGGCCCACGTTTCCGGAAACGGTTATTAACAGAGGAAGAGCTAGTTAGCAAGTCTAATAGTTCGAATCTTGTTTTCTAATGGTCATCCCAGTGGGCTGAAATGCTCAGTGTATATAGTTTGTCATTTATACTCAAAACTTCCAACCCTACTTTTCCTCTTTGTCTGGGGCAGGGGATGTAACTCAGTGGCAGAGCACTTGCTGTACTGCGGAGGTACTTAATGTTTGATGCCCAGCACCACAAAATCCCCTTTGTCTATAACAGACTGCCCTGTTAGAGCCCTCTTTAATAGAAGTTCTTGTGGGGAGTGTAGCAGGCTCTCTTGTTGAACTCCCCGTTGGTTATTGTTTGGAGATGTGTGGACACACCGGAAAGAGGAAAAATTTTGAACTATTATATNCTAGACTGAAAGGAGGTGATAGTAGTGATTTATTTAATTTATTTTAGTAGTGATTTATTTAATTTATTTTTTTTAATAGTTGCTGTGGACTTAGGTCTTCCCTTAAAATTTTTGTCTTTTTACTTGTAGGCTGTGTGGAGATGGTGAAGCTGTTCATTGGAAATCTGCCCCGGGAGGCCACAGAGCAAGAGATCCGCTCACTCTTCGAGCAGTACGGGAAGGTGCTGGAATGTGACATCATTAAGAACTATGGCTTTGTGCACATAGAGGACAAGACGGCCGCTGAGGATGCCATACGCAACCTGCACCACTACAAGCTGCACGGAGTGAACATCAATGTGGAAGCCAGCAAGAATAAGAGCAAAGCTTCAACCAAGTTACATGTGGGCAACATCAGCCCCACTTGTACCAACCAAGAGCTTCGGGCCAAGTTTGAGGAGTATGGNCCAGTCATCGAATGTGACATCGTGAAAGATTATGCCTTTGTACACATGGAGCGGGCAGAGGATGCAGTGGAGGCCATCAGGGGCCTTGACAACACAGAGTTTCAAGGTGAATCACTGTCTTTTGGTGGGAGAGAGCGCAACACAAGGCTATTAGGAAGAAATTGGATGAGTAAAANAAGGATTTGGGATAGAAAGCTTTTTGCTGGCTGATGAAGGATGGTGGTGATGCATTTCTTCAGCAAAATTTTTTTTTATTTTTTGTGCGTGTGTGCGCGCGCGCACTGCAGCATGCATATGGAGATCAGAGGACAACTTGGGGGAGTCTTTTCTCTCCTACCATGTGGGTCCCAGGTATGGAACTCAGGTGGTCAGGCCTTACAAGTCAGGTGACAAGGGCTTCTTTACTCCCTGAGTTGAGCCCATTGACCCTCAATCTCTTTCTTATGAAGCCTTCAGAAACAATGCAGGGAGTAGGTGTTGAATTTCTTAAAATGGAGAATGGTGGTTTGGAGGGGGGGAAAAAGTTGGTTTTCATTTGTTGCCTTTAAGGCTTTTGAGCCTGTTGTGAAATCCTTTCTCTGCCTGGCAGTGGTGGTGCACGCCTTTAATCCCTGCATTCGGGAGGCAGAGGCAAGTGGTTCTCAAGTTTGAGACCAGCCTGGTCTACAGAGTGAGTTCCAGGACAGCCAGGACTGTTACACAGAGAAGAACCAAAAACCAAACACAAAACAAAACAGAAAAAAAAGGAGCGGGGGAGTCATTTCTCTGAAGATTTTTTTTTTCTTTTTCCCTCTTTTTATAGAGCAAAGTGCTTCACTCTGATTTATTAGCTCAACACAGCATCACCATTGTGTTGCACTTGATAGATGAAAATCCAGAGAAAGCAACACATCAGGGACAGTTTGGATTAAGCTTCCCCTCTTGTCCCAGTTCTTTTCAGTAAAGATAATGAGCTTCTAAAAGGTTCTGGCTCTTAACTAATTTTGCTTTACATCTGTGCCAAAGAGTTACATTTTGAAAACCACTTAGAATTAGAAGACTGATTTTAAGGATCTAAAGAGGAGGCATTGGGATTTGGAACAATAATGACATGTCTTCCAGTTGATTTCATGTGCATGTAGGGGTACATGGGTACATTGGTTTAGACATTTTGGGGGACAGTTTGGGTGTTACCATGAAGCCCTGTTTANCTGAATTGTTTTTGTGCCTGGAGGGCAGCTTGGGTCTTGATGTGGATTATCAATTGATTTGAAAGGTATTTAGCCTTATTTTAAGATCAAAACTTTCTTGTCAAGAGTGGCATTTAAAAGACTGTTGAAACTGAACTTTCAACTCCTCCCATGCTTTTAGCTTCCAAGAGTCAGAAGCAGTTTTTCCTGAGGTTCTGATGAACTTCCAAATTATAGCATGGTCTTGGAACTCAGCTATATTTCTTAAGGGAGAAAAAAAAAGAAAAAAAATATATACACACAGATTTTGAACCGTGTATGGCCTACAGAAGTCAGATCCCTTGGAACTGGAGCCATGTGGTTATTTATCAGTCACATGATGATATAGGAACTGAACCCAGGTCCTTTGGAAGAGCAGGAAGTGCTCTTAACTGCCTAGCCATCCCACCAGACCCATAACTGTATTCCTTTTTTAAAGTATTTTATGTGTGTTGCTTGAGTGTGTATATATACACAATATGTATGCAGATCCCCCAGAACTATATTTCGAATCTGGGTTCTGGCTATATTAACACAAAGTAGAGTGGCTGGTTCTTTTCTTCAATGCTACTTTTGTTGAACAGTGCTTTACTGTCATCTTTGTTCATTTCCCTTNAATTGAACCTTTCTGAGAGGCTAATGACACCCTCCCCTCCCCCCATGTGACAAGTTCCCTGTTTCATGGGCATTGCTGTGCATTATTAAAAATGTGACAGGTCTCTCAGGAGGTCTAGTTTGCTTTCCTTTTTTAATTGGAAAGCTGAGAGTTACTTTGTCAACAACTTAATTGGAAGCAAAGACTGCTTTTGTGGAGGGCTCTGGTGTGATACCTGATTTTTGGAGACTTTCCAGAACTTTAATCACAAAAGAGGTGTTGTCTATTGGTGGCAGTTACATGTGTAAGGGGAGCACAGTGTGGTCCATTTGAGGGCAAGTATTCTTATAACTGAGTATCTGAAACTCGGGCTCTGATGCTAACCTGTTTAGTTAATTTTACACTATTTCCTGTAATGTCATATTTTTAAAAAATACAGTGCTAGAGAAGGAGTACAGGGCTTTCCACATGCTAGTAAGTAAGTATTCTGCTACTGAGCAACAGCTGGAGGCCATCTCTCCCTTCCTTTCTTCCTTATGTTACCCAGGTTGGCCTTAAGCTCAGGTTGGGCTCAATCCCTTTTCCTGCCTCCAGCCTCTTCTAGGTGTGTGTCCCCCAAGCCCCCAGCATTACTGTTTGATTTCCCCCCTCTTGTCTCCCCCCTCTCTCTCCCTCCCTCTCTTCCTCTCTCTCTTGTGTGGGCGTGTGGGTGTTTTTTTTTTGAGACAGGTTTCTCTGTGTAACAACAGCCCTGGCTGTCCTGGAACTCACTCTGTAGAGCAGGCTGGCCTCAAACTCAGTGATCTGCCTTCTTCTGCCTCCTGAGTGCTGGGATTAAAGGCGTGCTCCACCATGCCTGCCTCTGTTTCATTTTAATTGATTAAAGTTTTTTTTTGTGTGTGTATATCGAGTAATGATAATTTACCTGACTGGTCCTTTCCCTTTCAGTTTATTACAATTGGGTATATTCTCTTTTTTGCTTGCCTACTTGAAGAAAACTGATTTTAAATTTAAAAGATTTAGTTCATTTTTTTGGACACCGGAATCAACAAATTCATAGGTCAGGACATTTATCAATGAATAATTTTATGTCTTAAATGTGTGTGTTTGTTTTCTTGGTTGCATTTTCTTTTTCCTAATTTGTTANGTCCTAAAGTCCCCCCCAGCCCACCCCGGAGAAATGTCAGGGTAGTCTGTTATGGCCTGTAAATACCTAATTGCCTATCTTTGTTCTTTTGATGATCTGCAGCCTAGATTTATTAAACTTTACCTGTTTTTTTTTTCATATTTTGTCTCTCCACTCCTTTTCAAATTTTCTAGGATCTAATTTTGATTTTTCAGGTGAGATTATTTACCACTTTCTCTGCTGCTAGAGAACCTATCTTTCTAGTCGCCTTTTTAAAAATTATTTTTTACTTTTTTTTTAAATGAATTTGCCTGCATATATGTGCACATGTGTGCCTGGCACCTTGGAGGCCAGAAGAGGGGATCAGATCCCCTGGAAACTGGAGTTATAGGTAATTAGATCTGTCATGTAAATGTTGGGAATAGAACCTGACTTCTGGAAAAACAGCCAGTGATCTTAACCACTATGCCATCCTTCCAGCCCCCTTCTCTGTTACTGCTTTAACATATGTGTTTGGGTGCATTGGAGTCATTACATTGTGAAGATTTTTCTGGATTTAGATCCCTTTTGAATTTATTTGCCAGTAAATTCATTGACATTATTAGTAGAAATTCCTTAGGTGAAAGATTTAGACTTTAGTTTTAACTTTTATTCTAAAAGTTGGTGCTTTTCTTTTATTAGGGCTTTTAGAACTATTTTTTATTTTCAAAACACCAATTGTGATTTTTAAAGAAAGATTGTGTTTGGAGCGTGTTCTTAGAATCACATGTTCTCCTTGATTGTTGAGGGCTGTATGTGACTCAGATTGATTTCCAGCTTAACTATCCTCTAGCCTCACTTCAGAGTGCTAGGACTAAGGCGTGTGCCACCAGGCTCAGCTTTTTTCATCTTCTCTTTTAAAGGAGAAAGCATTATGATTCTGCTCCTCTGAGCAGTTTGTTTCACTAACATTGTTGGTTATTCTTTGTACCTTTCTTGTCCTCTTTTATTAAAATGCACTTCCTGTGTGCGTGTGTTGACAGCTTGCCCAATTTTCTTTTGACCCTCTGACTGGAGAGTCAAATTGTGGATAATCCCTATTAGGATGACTATTAAATGAGAAAGAACAATTGGGAAGACCTTCATCTCGTGTCCCCAGACTTCCTTAATTCATGACTATTCCAAAGATCTAGCTTGAAACTTGGCTGCCAGGCTCAGGTTTGGAACAAATCCTGATCATTCTTAAGTGTTGGTAACTTTAGAATCTCTTTGATTTGGGGTATCTATGCATAAAATTGGCTCAACAATTTTTTTCTGCTTAATGCAATATTGTTATAAAAGATGCGAATGTCAGGTTTTTGGAGCACTCTTAGTTTGAGTTTCTTTTGTATTGGGTCATTGGGGTAGCTATTTGTCTAGTTAACTTGGCAGTGGATGAAATCTTTCCTTTTTTGAGCAAGAGTAGAATTCTTAAACAGTAAGCTGGTGTTGATAGCTATAGTATTTCTTCATCTGGTTACCCTTTGCTTGAAATCAGGTCATTTATACTGAATCTATATGTTGGGTTTCCCCCTACCCCAAAGAAAGTCTTTTTGACAGTTTGTCACACATCAAGAGTTTAGGTAAAGCCATTGCTGTGACCAGTGGCTGGGATAGGGGCTTGGGCTATTACTTTGTGATAGCAACCCTTCTTGCGTCTGTTTCTTCAAGGCAAACGAATGCACGTGCAGTTGTCCACCAGCCGGCTTAGGACTGCGCCCGGGATGGGAGACCAGAGCGGCTGCTATCGGTGCGGGAAAGAGGGGCACTGGTCCAAAGAGTGTCCAATAGATCGTTCGGGCCGCGTGGCAGACTTGACTGAGCAGTATAATGAGCAATATGGAGCAGTGCGTACACCTTACACCATGAGTTATGGGGATTCATTGTATTACAACAACGCATACGGAGCGCTAGATGCCTACTACAAGCGCTGCCGTGCTGCCCGGTCCTATGAGGCAGTGGCAGCTGCAGCTGCCTCTGCATATAACTATGCAGAGCAGACTCTATCCCAGCTGCCACAAGTCCAGAACACAGCCATGGCCAGTCACCTCACCTCCACCTCCCTCGATCCCTACAATAGACATCTGTTGCCGCCTTCAGGAGCTGCTGCTGCAGCAGCTGCTGCTGCTGCTGCTGCTGCTGCTGCTTGTACTGCAGCTTCTACTTCATATTACGGGCGGGATCGGAGCCCCCTGCGTCGCGCTACAGGCCCAGTCCCCACTGTTGGAGAGGGCTACGGTTACGGGCATGACAGTGAGTTGTCCCAAGCTTCAGCAGCCATGCGGAATTCCCTGTACGACATGGCCCGGTATGAGCGGGAGCAGTATGCGGATCGGGCGCGGTACTCAGCCTTTTAAAGTTTGAGGTGAGAGTGGGGGGTGTCCCCTGTTGGTTTTGCCATCCCTCCTGTGGCCTCAAAGGGCTCCAATTAGGCTGTTCTGCTTGCTTGCCTTCTGCAGGGCTAGTGAGAGGTTACTAGCATGGTTCAGTTTACAGACAAGTCCTTAAATGCTGAAGTTTGAAGTAAACATCCTTTGCTCTTGTGCCTATTTTTCCAGGGCTTCTAAAGTGGGAGGCATTCTCATTGTATTTGTGTCTGGAACAACAAACAATGGTCTACTGGTGAATCTTGGGTCAAATCTGTGTGCTTCTGTAATGGACCTGGGATCCAGACATTCAGACTTAGGTGCGCTGCTTCTCAGAGTCTGCTGTTCTCAGCTGTGCGGCACTAGTTTTTTTTTTTTTTTTGAGTTTGCTGTATTGCATTATGCTGTGAAAGTTCTGATAGGATCACTAATGATAAAGTTTGTAACTAGTTAACTGATTATTGTTCAAATCCTATGAAGATACACAAAATGGCATCATCTTAATCTTGAAGAATATTTCTCACATTCTCAAAGGTCTCTCTGTCTTAGGCACTTAAAAGAATTTAGTGATAAATTGAGGCAGAGAATAGTAGAAAACATTTCTCACAGAGTAAGGAAGTCCTTAAGAGTCCACTTTTATTATCTTTTATTCTGTTGCATTGTAGCCACTGATTTTATTCAGATTTTTCATTTTTAACCCTGGGTTTGACATCTTTCACTTAGGGCAATATGGCAGTATAAGTTTACATGCATACCTGTGTTTATTCCTGGGTAAAGTTGAAATGTAGGCTTAGGAACTTCATCATGACCACATCACTTCCTCATCTTCCCATCAGTTAAGGACCTTTACTACTAAACAGCTTTACCTGAGTCCATTTGACCATGACAGAGTCTCACTTTGTAGCCTAAAGCTGACCTTGAACTGCAGCAGCTGTGCTTCTACCCTGAGTGCTGAAATCGGTGTTTATCACCATGGTGGTACTTCTGTTTGGAATACATTCTCTTGATGCTTCTTGTCAGCTTTGGGCTCTAGGTTTTTAAGATTGCTGTTGTACTTTAGGTACTTTTCAGTTCTTTTAGTTTTGAGGAGCCCTACTGTGTCCCTGACATTGTCATAGATCCTTAATCTTATAGTACAGATACTTTGTCATCTTTCATATTAAGGCAGAAGGTATGTGGCTTGCCCAGGTCCATTGACTGATTGGGTTCATTGGCTAGGATTGTGCTGGGAGAGAAACTTGAGTGACTTTTGATGTAGCTTACACATTCTCCAGTGCCTTCTTTTAAAAGCTGGATATATAAACCTTCAAACTTGTTCAGTTGATGCAACTTTTTTCTAGTTCTTGAATGATGCTGTGTCCTTGGCAGTAATTTTTAGGTTGAAACATACTGTTAACTTTTAATCTCAGAGGCTAATTGGAACTTTCCCATTTTTTTCTGTTCTGAGTTTGTGGAATTACCTTTTCTTGAGAATGCTAATAATGTTAGCATTGGAAGTAATAGAATGTCTTTGCCTACTGTCATGAAAAATTTGCTGTTTAATTTGGAGAAAGGCCTTTACTAGGGGACTGTTTAGCCTTCCCAATGATTCTCTGACCTTCAAGCTGTTCTCATTTTTAGAAATTATGTTGATACTAGGGAAGGGTACAAGTAAACTTAAAAGTGAGTATCAAGGTATGACTTTGTAAGATGTTCTTTGAAGTTTCTAAGTAGGAAAGCCCTTTTGAGCTTTGCTGTAAAGCCCCTGTACTGTGCTCTCTTTCAGGTGGGATGTGTGTGGGCTGAAATTCCGAGCTGCGGTTGTGCATGAGAATACACCCTTCGTGGTACCCCATCTCCGGGACGTTCTCGGCTCTGTGCATTCAGTCCCTCANGAACCATGGACCTTAATTTACCTTGTTAAGTTCAGACTTTCTTTTTCCTATTCTCTCTCCTGCTCAATTTCCTGTTCTCCTGTTTATTCTTCTGTAGCTTCCCATTCATGTTCTGTTCTGTTCTCCCAGCATGCCTCCTGTGCAGAAACTGGTGGGGGCTGTGCTATCTCTTCCCTGCCTCCTGACTGTAGTGGGTATTTGACTGGGGAATGACCTTGCTGAGAATCACTGCTCCGGGTTTTCTTTTTTTGGCCCAAAGCCTAGTCCTAGAGATTTGGATCACTTTCCAGTGAAATAAATGGTTTTTGAAATTAGGGTATGTGTGCTTTGAGAAAGTTCTTGTTTGGACTTGTTTCTGGGTTCTTTATTTGTACCCTGAACAGAAGGTGGGGAATGTTTCAAGTTTAAGCTGCTTAGCTCTGAGTGAGTAACACTAGAGAGGTTTTTAATTTTTTTTTTAAATAGTAGATAAGACCTTTAGGTACCAAAGGGAAAAGAGGTTATACAGAAGAACTGAACTAGGCATCCTTGTTTCAATGAAGACATTTCCCACTGGTCCACTTTTTGTTATAAAGCCAACTAACTAGTGGTTTAGAGCTGTAGATCTTTACTGTCCTTGAGAAATAATCATTATGTATACTTGCAACTGCTGTTAACACTCAGTCAACATATCTCCCTTGACTTATTTCCAGCAAAGAGGTCAAGGTTTGAGGGAAAAGAGGTAGCTTTCATCTTTGGGAAAAATGAAGGTATAGCTCCCACCAGAGTGCATTTTGCTACTCCATTGGCCAGTACTCCTTTGTGGTGCATTTAAGTCATTAATAAACTTACTATCAACAGTTAGGACAAGTGTTTGAATGCAGTGAGGAGCCACTGCTTTAGTATCATGTTTTTATTCAAAGTTTGTCTTCCTGTTTCGGCAAATATAGGGCCATGTCTCAGAATCATTTACTTGGCCAGTACTGAGTACCTACTCTCTGCCAGGCATGCTTTTAGTAAAGGGGTCATAATGATAAAGACAAAAGGAAATAAAGATGATAAAGGAGCCGCTTTTGACTTGGGTGACTTAAAATTTTTCTACTAACTGCTTCTGTTCCATTGATTCATTCTAATTTATAGATGGCTGGGATTGTGGCAGCACTCTGTGGACAAAGGTAATTTTTTGTGATGTGAGACCTTGTGCTAGGTGATGTATGTGTTGCTCCTCAAGTCTTTCCCAGAGAAGTTTCTCCTAGCAAGTTTTTCCTTCCGGGCTGAGTTGTTTTCTTTGCCACTGCTGCCTGTGTTAGAAAGGTTCATACCTATTTTGGCTCCTTTTTCTTTAATGAATAGATCCAATTACTGTTGTGCACATAGAGTTTTAGCACAGTTTCTTGATGTGAAGGTTGGAAATGGCAAGTCTCAAGATGGAGACTTTTATTTGTTGATTCAACAGAATTGAGGAGACTTTGACAGATGGGGACCCAGGTGTTGGGGATTTCAGAGCTTTTTTTTATGTAGGATGGGGTGGGAGGCAGAAATAAAAGACATCAAACCCGGCTTTGTGGCATGTTCCTTTGATGTTAGCTCTTAGCGCTTGGAGCTGGCCGTGGAGGCGCACACCTTTTATCCCAGCACTTGGGAGGCAGAGTCAGGCAGATCTTGTAGTTCAAGGCCAGCCTGGTCTATATAATGAGTTCCAGAAGAGTCAGTTCCAGGAGAATGAGACCCTGCTTCAAATGAGTAAAATTGCATATCAAGTGGGGTTCCTGTCTGAATGGTTTCTTTGTTTTTATTGACTTGTCATAGTAGACCTGAGTGATATTTCACCATGCTACTCAAGTGGTTCTCCTGCCTCAGCTTCTGAGTAGTTGGGGCTACAGGTGTACATACTACACTGTGCTATATTTTTACATTATTAAGACATAAAACATACAGAATGATTAAAAAAAAGACTCATCTTTTTCTTTTAAGAGACTAGTTCCTTTAACAGTCTAGCAATGTTTTCATCAGTCTATGCTGGCTCAGAGCTTTTTTTCTTTTTCTTTTTTTTTTTTTTTTAAGTAAAAGATGTGCTTTTGCTATGTATACAACCAGACTGGCTTTGAACTCTTACTCTGCTTTAGATGGTAAAGGTATCTATTGCCAAGCCTAATGATGTGGAACTCACATGGTGGAGAACCAGTTCCTACATGTTTTCTTCTGACATCCATGTGTGCTATGGTACACATGCATGTGCACACATGGGGAAAAAGCTGTTAGCTGAGTGTGATGGCATACTGTTGTAATCTCAGCAGCATGTAATGTCTTGAAAGCTGAAGGGATTCAGAGTTCNAGGACTAACCATGCTACATAATGTGATACAAAATCTATTCATCAGTTTGCTGGAAAACTCTTAGGAAGTGTAATGGGAAAATAGTGAACTGAAAATTACAAGTAGGACTGGTGATGTAGCTCTGTTGATAACATGCTCTTTTAGCATGCTTGAAGCCCTGGGCCTGAGCGTTAGCACTGCAGAACACTATGTGATGTGCACTTATGTAGTCAAGCACTGGGGAGGTGGAGGCAGAAGGACCAGGAGTTGCAGGTCATTGCAACTACATAACTAGTTAGAGCAGTGGTTCTCAAACCTTCCTAATGCCACAACCCTTAATACAGTTCTTGTTGTGGTCAGCCCCAACCATAAAAATATTTTCATTGCTACTTCATAACTGTAATTTTGCTACTGTTACGAGTTGTAGTGTAAATATCTGATATGTAACCCCTATGAAAGGGCCATTCTAACCCCAGGGGTAGCAACCCATAGGTTGAGAACCACTGAGTTGGAGGCTAACAAACTATGAGACCCTGTCTCAACAATTNGCAGAAACTGAATATAACTGATTTCCAGCATTAGAGTGGTTTGAAATTATTTTGGTCTAAGTTTCCAGTCAAGTGAGTGAGTATTCCATGAGGCTCCATTGCTGTGTAAATAGACAAGATAGTACTGGCATCACTTACTTCGTCTATTTCAAGGAGAATACTTCAGTTTAAATTAANCACATTTTCCTTAGCACTCTACCATTCATTCATTTGTTCACTGACNATGACTATAGCACCTGTGAGCTGGCCTTGGCCTTCACTGATTGCTCATTGTTTACTAGTTGTGGGATATATGGGGAATGCATATTAATAGGGCATCAAGCCTAATCTCACTTTGCCTCCTTTAGCTGTCATGCACCCCCTCCTCCCCAGTTCTCAATCTTGGGTATGCAGGCCTATCCTTGGGGGAGGGGAAGGGTGACTGGAGTAGTCAAAGTTATTTTGTATTGAAGGTATGATCCCTTCTGGTTCTGAGTAGATCATAGGTCCTACAAGGGTGGTCAGGGAGTTCTCAAGTAGTGGTAGACATTTTGTTTTTGGCACTAAGGCCTCTTCATAGGGCCTCATAAAAACTCAAGAATGTTCTCTTCCTCTGAGCTATATCTTGTACACTAGACTAAAAGATTGACTGTGAATTTTTCAGGACTCTTCAGAAGCTGGGTTGGCTTGGGTAATGCCAAGTTCAGTCCTAATTACCCTATTGCATTATTACTAATGTGGACTTGAGGAGAGAAAATAGTGAGAGGTGTAGATCATGTGTACTGTGGGAATTAAGTTGTATTTCCAATTGTTGAAATCAGATTTCTCAGCTCTCTTAATGCATGAGATCACGCTGAGATAAAGATGGCTTTCCCAGAACGATGGCAGTGCAGTCCCAGGACAATTTGTTCTCTGATGTGTTTAGAGAATAAGTAGGCTGGGTTGGAGCAGGAGAAAATGTCTCAGAGACAGAGTATTTAAACATTTTGAAAATGGGAGGTTCATTTGGAGATTTAAAAGCTGAGTTATCACGTACAGCCTTCTCCCACCCCCCATCCCCGCCCCAACAGGGTTTCTCTGAAGCAGTCCTGGCTTTCCTGAAACTTACTCTGTAGACCATGCTGGCCTTGAACTCACAGAGATCGCCTGCCTCCCTAGTGCTGGGATTAATGGTGTTCGCCATCACCGCCTGGCCAAGCACAGCTTTTTTNATTAGAGAAGAAAAAAATTTGCAAGAAAGTTCTACTGTGTATAACTATAATCTTGGCATTTAGGATGCTGAAGGAGGATGACTGAATTCTAGCCAGTAGTACATAGTGATTAAGTTTCCAAGCCATGTAGACTATATAGAGTGATAGCTGTAATAGTGGTTTGTCTTAGTTTCATGTAATACAGCAAAGTACCATAAATAGACTGGTACACACGCAATAGAATAGAAATTGATTATAGTTTTTGAAACTGGAAAGTCAAAAGTTTATAAAACCAGCAGACAGCAAGCTGGATGGTAGTGGCACACCTTTAATCCCAGTGCTTGGGAGGCAGAGGCAGGTGGATCTTTGTTGAGTTCGAGGCCAACCTGGTCTACANAGTGAGTTCCTGGATAGCCAGAATTGTTATATAGAAAAACCTTGTCTTGAAAAAANCNAAAAAAACCCCAAAACAACCCGAAACAAAAAACAAACCTATCTTAACTAGCTTCTATTCTGTTGATTTCAACGTGGCTGAAAGATCCCTGGTTTCTTTTTGTTGTTTGGTTTGGTTTTTTCAAGATGGGATTTCTCTGTGTAGCTCTGGCTGTCCTGGAACTCCCTCTGTAGACCAGGCTAGCCTTGAACTCAGAGTCTGCCTCCCAAGTGCTAGGATTAAAGGCATGCACCACCATCTATCTCTGGTTTCTTATATATGGTAGTTCATTTGTGAAGGCTTTGCCCTCATGATTTGATCAACTTCTACTAAGGTTTCTACCTTGATTGGCATTTCAATGTATGTNGATGATAGAACACATTGAATCCATAGCAGTATCCTGCTGTTTATCATGGTGGCAGCAAATGAAGCATAGATTGGGTAGTGTGTAAGAGCAATACTCTGTTCAGTTTACATACTAGAAATTGGGAGGTAAACTGGGTGTTGTTGTGCATGACTTTGATCCCACAACTTGGGAGGCAAAGGCAGGTGGATCTCAGTGAGTTTAAGGCCAGCCTGGTCTAGATAGTTCCATAAAGAAATTGGAAGGTGATTTTAAAAGTGCCAAATGGTAAATTAGGAACATCTTATTCAGAAACAAGAAAGGAACAGCTAAAAATGTAGAAGCAGTTGGTTTTGGAGAAGGAAGAGGGGGATTTTGAATGTCGCAGATACATTTGTCAAATCATGTTTTGCACTAATTGATAAGAATAAAAGGTCTAGTCATGCTTGTACCACATCCTTAAGGTGGTTGATGATGCCTTTGAGAATATGTACATGTTGTGTCAAGAATGACTTTCTAGCAGGAAAATAGCATGCCTGAGAAATAAAGCCGATGTCCTCTGTAGTGATGAACTAAGACAATTCTTTGGAATAAGGATACTCACTTGGGTTCTTAGGACTTAGTGGTAAGTGAACTTCAAAACTGAATTGAGCATTTTACTACTGCTCCAGTTTTGTCTAAGTTGTCAAGTCACCTAAGAAGTGCTAAGCGTGTGTCTGAATTTCCTTTAGTTCTTCTATANCTAACATGCTTAATAGTCTTCAGGTATACAACAAAGTGGGAACACACAATTTTACAGTGTAAAGACTGTTGACACCAAACTTAGAAAATCAATAGTACAGAATTTAGTACAGAAGTGTAGTATAGAACTTTTAGTCTAAACTGTTCCATCCATGGTGTGGAAAAGGGAAGGTGGCTTTCACTTGCTGACTTTCGCTAAACTAGAACATTGTGATGTACTTACAGATTGTAAAAGTTTAAAGAAACAGACATAGTGTACAACAATGTACATAGTGTGCAACTTTGAAACCAGCCTCGTTCTCTACAGCAAGTTTCAGGGCTCTCAGGGCTACATATCAAGATCCTGTCTCTGGAAACAAAAACACGATCCTGTCTCTGGAAACAAAAACACGGAAGAGGGGCAGTGTGAGAGCTAGAATTTCAGCATGGCACATCTCTGGAGTATGGGTGGCCTGGAGAGAAAAGGAAAAAATCACCTGGGCATGATACATAGCTGTAATCCTCGCTAGTCAGAAGGATGAAGTAGGAGAATTACATTTGATAACAGGCTGTACAACTTTGTAAAACCCTTTCTCACAGAGTCTGGGATTTTTAACATCATAGTGAAGGGTACTCACAATATGCAAAAGGTTCTATGTTCAAGCCCCAATACTGCCAAAACAAAAACTGGCATTTGCTTGTTAGCTACTTAGAAGGATGAAACTTTGAGTCTGTCAATTCAAGGCTAGCCTGGATAACAAAATGAGAGCTTGTTTCAGAGGAAAAAAGATTTATGGAATGAAGTGAGTTACTGGATGTATTTTCAGTATGATTTTGACAATATGTATAGAATTTGAGTATACATATGTATCATAGTTTTGACAGTTTTATATTCTAGTAGCATGAAGTGGTGTGCCTTAAGATTAATATTGTTTGCTAGATATAGTGGGCATATACCTATAATCCAGCATTGTAGCATGAAGGCTGGGGGATTAAGTTTTCAAGATTATTCTCAAGGAATAATGAATTCCA
>LZPO01008032.1:207571-218283 GCA_001675575.1 Neotoma lepida
GAGTTAGAGGCAGGCAGATTTCAGTGAATTTGAGGCCAACCTGGTCTACAGAGTGAGTTCAGGACAATCAGGGCTACACAGAGAAACCCTGTCTTGAAAAACCACAATAAAGGGGGGGCGGGGAGGGCTGCTGACAGGAATGCAGATTTATAGTAGGTTTTGTTTTGTTTTTGAAATTCTGGCCATCAGCAGATTACACTAAACTATTCCCAGAGCCGGGATTGCATGTTATAGTTTTCTGTAGGTCATGTTTTCCCTTGAAGTCAGTCCAGTTTATAGTCTCATCTGCTGGGTGAGTAAGTGTTCCATTTTAAATACCCTCACCCCACNTTTAAATCTTTTCGACCTGACAGATTATTAATGGGGTTTGGGCTGGGTTATAGCTTAGTAGTAGAATATGCAGGAGGCCCTTGGTTCAATCTCCAGTGCTAGAGCTGGGTGTTGAGCACACCTGTGACTTTAGCACACTGCATCAGAGGTTTGGGAGGATCGGTGAGCTCAGGGGCTTTAGACAGGCCACGCAACATAACATAGTCTAACTCTCTTTCCCAAAAAAAAAAATAGTAAAGGTAAACAACCAATTGGGTTGCAGAGGCAGAAAATAATTTGTAAGTTCTAAAGGCCCTTGTCTAAGAAAGTGTTTTGCTAGTGGCTGTAGTAAGAGCCTTTTTGGCTGATTACTATTTATTACTATGTTATGTGGCAAAATGAGGTGAGGGACCTTTGGGATCTCTTACAAGGTTACTAAATNCTTTATATGAAAGCTTTGTCCTTAAAATGTATTTGTTTACTGCCCAAAGACCCTGTCATCGCTGGGATTTCAATCTGAAACATGAATTTTGAGGGTCACATTTTAACCTGGCATTACCTTGTTAAAATTAGCATAGTTTTTGTTGCTTATAAGTACTTAATAAAAATTGATCAATGGATATGTATAATTGATGGTGTTAGTTACCTGAAACAGTCACAGAAATATAAAACAGAAGAGATAGTGAAAATGTTACATAGTCATCATCTGATTCATCTTTCAAAGATTCCTCAGCACATTTCTCTGCTTCTTCCCATGTATCTTTCAGAACATCTATCTGTAGTTAGTTCACCAACCTAGCTGAACCTAGTTCAAAAGCTTTATCCTTAACTATATCATTTGTGATATAAATTATTTTTGCAACTTCTTTACATCATGGGAGGTCATTTCTTTCATTTGAAGCTTTTCTATTTCTATTTTGCAGCTTTCCCAGCTTTGCCAATGGCACAGCCCCAATAACCACATGAAATATCTGATAGGTCAATCCCACAGAGCTCTGTATATCATTTGCACTTAAGACCTCAACATGAAACTGCAGCCCAAAGGTCTAGTAGCACCATAATGTGTATAAACATCTTCATACATGACCACTCTTGACTGCAAGATGTTCTAGACTCTAGAGACATCTAGAATCTAAAGGAATAGTAGATAAAGTTGGATGCTGCTTTTCCTGCTTTTCTAAGGAACGAGCATCTGCCAGTAAATATATACTCCTGCCATACCAACATTAAAAAGAGTTTGGAGCCTTCATAAAGTTTCCAAAGAACTAATTCTTCTGCTTCAAATACACCACCATCTTACATCTTCTCCAAATAGCTTTTTACTGTTTCCACAGTATTCATGGCATATTCAACTTGAAAACGTTCCATCAGGAGAGAATGTAGAGCTTGACAGGTCATACCTGGTGCAAATGGAGCTCATGATGCTGGCCCACCAGACCATGGAGACTTGCAGGCTTGAAGTTGTGCACACGTGTGTGTGTGTGTGTGTGTGTGTGTGTGTGTGTGTGTGTGTGTGTGTGTGTACAAAATAAGCAAAGGGGGGCATATGGTTTGAGACGGGGCCCTCTGTGTAGCCCTGACTGTCCTGGAACTTGCCAAGTAGACCAGGCTAGCCTCAAACTCATTAAGATCTACCTGCCTCTGCATCT
Organism: Neotoma lepida; assembly: GCA_001675575.1. Classification (NCBI taxonomy): domain Eukaryota; kingdom Metazoa; phylum Chordata; class Mammalia; order Rodentia; family Cricetidae; genus Neotoma; species Neotoma lepida. The sequence goes on from LZPO01008032.1 coordinate 209,530, forward strand.
GCTTTTATAATGAGTGAAGTGAATCATTTTTTTCAAGAGCCTATTGAATGAGTTTTGCTTCTTGCTATGTAGCCCAGTCAGGCCTGAAACTGAAGTTCTACTTCTGCCAATGAAGTGCTAGGATTGTAGGAAGATGCCACCCACTTTTTCCCTCTTTCAGTTTTTTGAGACCTGATCTCCCTCTGTAGCTCTGGCTAACCTTGAACTTGTAATCCTCCTGCTTCAGCTTCTCAAGTGCTGGGGAACACAGACCTGTGTGGTCATCCTTAGCCTTTCTTTTTAAATCTTTTTATGTCTAACTTCCACCTTGTTTTTAAATTGGTATATATGAATTGGGTATAGATGATAGCTTTTTGATATTTCACGTAATGAAAGTTTAATTACATATCCATAGTATCTGAGCTTTTTTTTTTTTGGGTTTTTCGAGACAAGGTTTCTCTGTGTAGCTTTGGTGGCACCTTTCTTGGAACTCACTTGGTAGCCCAGGCTGGCCTCGAACTCACAGAGATCCGCCTGCCTCTGCCTCCCGAGTGCTGGGATTAAAGGCGTGCGCCACCACCGCCCGGCCAGTATCTGAGCTTTGAGCCTTTTCAGATAACTAGTGTTTTGTCTTAGACTGGGAGTTTTTTGTACTTGAACATATATTTTTCCTTTTTTAAAAAAATATTTATTTTTGTTTCATGTATGTGTTTTGCCTGTGTGAATGTCTGTGTGCCATGTTCATGCCTAGTGCCCTCAGAGGCCAGAAGAAGAGCATCAGATTCTCTAGAACTGGAGTTATAGATGGTTGTAAGTCACCATGTGGGTGCTGGGTCCCCTGCAAGAGCAGTAAGTGCTCCTAACCACTAAGTAATCTCACTAGCTTGACTTTTTACACTTTTGTACAATTTACATTTTAAATTTTTGCTTATTTTGTGTATACACACACACACACACACACACATAGAGTGTACTGTGTGCATGCTGTTACCCTTGAGGCCTGAAGAGAGGCATCATATCCCCTTAAACTGTAGTTACCAGCCTTTGTAAGCTGTCATAGGGATGTTGGGAATGAAACCCAGGTCCTCGGCAAGAGCAGCAGTAGTCTTCACTCTAGTCCCATATTTTATTTAAATTTACTTGATAAACAATGTGAGGTAAGCGGCTGACTTTGATATCTAGAGGACCCACTTAGTTAAAAAGGGATTTTAAATCTTAGTTAAAAGGGTCAGTGAGATGTTTGAGTAAGTTAAAGATGATTAACTTGAGTTCAATCCCTAGAATCTTTGGTGGAAGGAGAGAACTGACTGCTGAAAATTTTCCTCTGGCTTTTACATGTGTACACTTTGATTATGTACACATCACATACATAATAAAAATTCAGCTACAGCATGGCTAGGGAATTGTGGCTTTTTATTTCCAGTGGCCTTGAGGTAGAGTCTCTATATAGTCCTGTCCTGAAACTTGCTGTGTAGACTAGGCTGACCTTGTACTCTCACATCTTCCTGCCTCTGCCTTCTAAGTGCTGGGACTAAAGGCCAGCACTACTGTGCCTGTGTNTTTTGGTTTTGTTTTGTTTGGAATGAAGGCCTGACGGCAGGATGTCTCCTACCCTGTAACTAACACCTTCATCTCCAGGAAAATACTGCTCTAGAGCAGTTTATTATCTTACAACCTCTAGGGGCAGAATCGGGCATGGACTAAATTGGGCTGGAGTGTTTTGAGTGTTAATAGACTTGCTGTAATTTAGGATGTTTTATCTTTTGGAGGAACTTGGTTATGGATTTTACTGTCAGAACCTGTAGTTCTTCCTAGGCCAAGTGTCATAGGATGCCCAGAGTCTGCTCTTCAGAATTGAGTCCATAGGGACCTGTTAGTCGTAACTGGTAACATTTCCTCTCCTTACCTGTTCCTTCTCATTCTAGTAGTAGTTTACATTTTGGGTGGGTAACATGCAAACCTAGTTTGTATCAGGAACAAAGTTTTTAAATTTAGTTTTGTACTGGGGACTGAACCTAGGGCTTCCTGGATGCTAGCAAATGCTTTAAGCCACGTTCCTGTTGTGTGTGTTGAGGAGGAAGGGGTTCATGCAAAAGCTTGTATGTGTGTGAGGCCAGAATTTGAAATAGATCCTCTCTTTTTTTTTTGAGAGGGTCTCTGTAGCCTTTGCTGTCCTGGAACTTGGTATGTAGACCACACTGATCTCCAACTCAAGAGAGATTCACCTGCCTCGGCCCCTTAATACCCTGCTGGTATTAAAACTGTACACCCCACCATGTTTGGCCTCTGCATCCTTTTAAAAAAATATTTTAAATTTTGTGTTTATGTATGCTGGGTGGTAGTGGTGCACACCTTTAATCTCAGCACCTGGGAGGTAGAGGCAGGTGGATCTCTGTGAGTTGGAAGCCAGCCTGGTCTACAGAGCAAGTTCCAGAATGGCTAGGGCTGTTACACAGAGAACCCCTGACTTTGCTACTTTTTTCACTCCTGTTTGTAGCAAAACCTTTTCTATTGTTTGCTTTCCAGTTATTGCTTCAGTTGTTTTGTTTTTTACATTTATTTATTGTATGTGTGGGGTGCTTGTATGTGCTATGGCATATATGTGGAGGTCAGAAGACAGCTTGTAAGAATTGGTTCTCCCATATGGGTCCTGTGGAACTCAGGTTGTCAGGATAAATGGCAAGTGTCTTTATTGGCTGAGCCCCTTCCTTTACTTTTCTCTTAAACCTGTTTTTTTGTTTTTGTTTTTGTTTTTGGCAGGGTTTCTCTGTGTAGCTTTGGTGCCTTTCCTGGAACTCACTCGGTAGCCCAATCTGGCCTCGAACTCACAGAGATCCACCTGCCTCTGCCNCCCTAGTGCTGGGATTAAAGGCGTGCGCCACCACCGCCCGGCACTTAAACCTATTTTAATCCAGCTTTTCTCTCTACCACTCCAGATTTCTGCACTAAGCCATGTCATTTTTTCATTTTAAAAGACTTAATTTTTTATTTCCTGTTCTGTTCGTCCTACATGTTGTCTTTGCCACCCAGTCTTAATGAAAGCTCTATCATCCAAATAAGCTTTATATTAAGGACAGTAAATACAGTGAATAAGAGGATTAGGATGTATAGCATTGCAGTGCATGGTAGTTTTATTAGAGGATGTGAAGAACTTGAGNAGTGAATATATGTCCATGATTAGAGTAAATGAGGTCTAACTTTTTTTTTTTTTTTAAGAATGAAAAATTACAGCTAAGATTTAAAATGAGAGGCAAACAGACACCTAGGGAGAGAGTTGTAGGTAAGATAACTTTAGCAGAGACTACAAAGTTAAAGTGTACCTGGCCNGTTATAACAACAGTATTAAGGAGGGAGGTAACAAGAATGGTCAAGAAGGCAGGGACAGGACTGATCATTTCAGGTCTTTTAAAAATGGGGTGAATTTGTGTTGCAGGGTTTTAAGCAGAGTAGTAATGTGATGTAAATTTAAAGAAAAATTGGTATTGAGGAAATCAACCCAGGGCCTTGTGCATGCTAAGTGTAATGTCCTTACCACTGAACACCTACATCTCCAGACTTTTGTAAAACAAGGTCTGGCTGGCTAAGTTACCTGGGCTAACTCTCTGTAGCCCAGGCTAGCCTTAAATTTAGGATCTTCCTTCCTGCCTCAGCTTTCTAGATAGCTGAGGCTAATGCCACTAAATCCAGTCCTACATTTTTTGTTTGTTTTAAGTTTTTTTATTCATCAGGTGGTGGTAGAATATGCCTTTAATTCCAGCACTTGGAGGCAGAGGCAGGCAGATCTCTTGAGTTTGAGGACAGCCTGATCTACAGAGAGAGTTCAAGGACAACACAAGGCTACACAGAGAAACTGTCTCCAAAAAAAATTTTTTTTTTAACCAATGAATTTCTAAGATCTGGGATCTTAAAAGGTTTGCTCAAGGGGTTGGAGAGATGGTTTGACATACCCACACTAGTCAGCTCATAACTGCCCATAATTCTAGTTCTAGGGCCTCTGCCTCCTAAGGCACACATACATATACATACATAAAAATTAGAAGTGTTTGTTTTCTCAGATACTTTTGTCCTCCCTTCAGGATTACAATGCTACTACATTTACATGTTTTACATTGTTCCATCACAAGTATCCATCAGGATACTTGTTCACTTAGAAATAAGGGTTGTCAAGATGGCTCAGTGATTAAAGGTGCAAAGCTTATTAGCCTATACTAAATGTACAGTTTTGGATATCATATTTTCATACATGTGTATAATGTATTTTGGTCATATTCACCACTACTTGTATTGCTTTTTTAAATTAATGTGTGTCTGTGTATGGGTGTGTGTTAGGTGCACATGAATGCAGTCTCATCAGAGGCCAGCAGAGGGCATCAGATCTCCTGGAGCTGGACTTAAGGTTGTGAGCTGCCCAATGTAAGTGTGAAAGACCTAACTCTGGAAGAGCAGTATGCAGCTCTTAATCTCTGAGTCTCTTCAGCCCCTCAATTATCTTCTCTTCTTACTCTTCCACTTTCATTGATCCTTTTCTTCCCATCTAGTTCACTACCCTTCTACTTTATTTTCTTTTTAGTTCCAGGAAGTTTATTTAGGGCTGCATGGGTAACTTACCAGTGGCTCTACTACTGAAAAAAGGGTCTCCCTCCTCTAGCAGTATTACTGATGAAGATCTATAATATAATGGGATATTGATAGTCACAATTTTGTGCAGGCCTTAATGAAGTAATGTGCTGTTTTGAGTTTAACGACCAAGTCAGGAAAACAGCATTTCCCAATGCTCTCTCCCCTCATTCTTACACTCTGTTTTTGTTTGTTTTAAGACAGGGTTTCTCTGTGTGACAGCTCTGGCTGTCCTGGAACTCTCTGTAGACTAGACTGGCCTCGAACTCACAGAGATTCTCCTACCTCTGCCTAGTACTGGGATTAAGACATGCACCACCACCACCCAGCTCTTACATTCTTTATATGCCCTCTTCATTGATATTCTCTTAATTTTGCATGGTAGGTGTAACATATGTCCCATTTAGGTAGGGCTGAGCATTCAACACAGTTAATTCTTTGTACTTGACCAGTTAATGAGTCTCAACCACAGTTGCTGTCATCTGCAAAAGAAGTTTCTTTGACCAAAGCTGACAGTAGCACTATTTGGACATAAACATGAATGCTTCTTTATAAGGGCACAAAATGTTCATTTAAAAACAACAGTAGTATAGTTTTCTTTCTAGGGCCTATGACTTCCCCAGTCATTTTGTCTACAAAAACTCTTGTGGTGCTTTGCAGTTAATTTCAACCCCTGATCAATTCTTAGCTTTAACATAGTTATATCTTGGGTATTTCTAGTATTTTGACATTGTCCGGTATTGCTTGAAACAAATTACTTTGTCTTCCAGGGCCTTCCAACCTCTTCTGAGTCTTCTCTTTCCCTCTCTGACCTCTTGATANAGGAGACTCCAGAGCTCTTTAATTTTGTTCCTTGTCATCTTCCTGTCTCTAGCACTCTTAAGTGATCCAGTGAATTCAAGGGCTAGCTATATTCAGAAATTCCCCATTTTGTATCTCCAGCTCAGATTCTTCTGGAAAAACCTCAAGATTTATGTCTTATTGCTCATTAGACATTCTTGTTTGTGTGATGTTTCAAATACAACTCTACAACTCGTCATGTAACTCAATTTCTAGTGTTCCCTCCACTATACACCCTCCTGGATCCTTCCATCTCAGTTTGTTGTTGTTGTTCTACTNTGTTTCAGGCACATGACACTGATGTTTTGAAACATGTTAGATCCTCTTTTCCCTTTGCATTTGGATCTGTCAGTGCCTTTTCCAAGGTTATACCACTCCATGTCACAACCCCACAGTTCAAGAGACTAATCTGCATTCTCAAGTATGTATTTCCTGGGGCTGGTGAGTTGGTAAAAGCCCTGCCTGGTACTTGAGTTAGTACCAAGACATCCTGAACATATTTGTAATTTCTCTTTCCATACAGTAGTCCTCAGTAAATCTTACTGGTTTTTGGGAAGGAGGAAGAAAAGATAAGCCAAACTTACTGGTACATACCTGTCATCTTTTAATTACTCATAAGGCTAGGTAGGAAGACCAGAAGTTCAAAGATTGCCTGAGCTATATGGAGTGAATTCAGGGCCAGCTTAGGAACTTACAAGTTTCAAGCAGAGGATTCTCTCTCAACAAGTAGAAGAGTACTTGGCATATGGCATACTAAAACACTAGATTTAGTCCCTGTATTTTACTGGGGGTAGCAAGTGGGGGTGGGGTGAGCTAGGGCTGTATTTCCTTGTTCCTCAGTCTTCCTTGGCTGTTTTACAGCCTGTAGATCAGTATTTTTTCGTATAGCTCCATCTCTGCTGTGACATTTGGCAATGTCTAAAGGCTACCAGTGTGCCTCGAGTGTGTATTTTGCGGTACTTGCCCAATTTCTTTGCTCATTCATTGACCATTTTCATAAAACTGTGAGACAGATAGGAAATTTTCTGCCATGAAAATATATGCCCCAGTTTCCACTGCTGAGCTCCAACCACTACAAGCTCAGTTTATTTCCTGCAACACATAAAATGGGCAGTTGGTAGTGTTTTATGGAAACTATCCCTTGAATATACCACCTTTGCCTTCTCTATACCCCAACTGGTTCATTTCTTCTTTAAACTATGTTTTGCATGCATGTACTTTGTGTGTGTGTGTGAGTGTGTGTGTGTGTGTGAGAGAGAGAGACAGACAGACAGACTCAGGTCCTCTGCAAAAGCAGCCAGTGTTCTTTTAATTTATTTTTGTTGTTGTTGGTAGTGGTGATGGGGTCTCTATATAGGTCCTGGCTGTCATGATGTTCTCTATGTAGATCAGGCTGGTCTTGAATTCACAGAGAATCTCCTACCTCTGCCTCCAGCATGTGGGATTAAAGGTATGTACCATTTCCCCTGGCTAAAAAGCAGCCAGTGCTCTTAACTGCCTTAGCCTCCATTTGTTATGCAAAAAAAAACAAAACAAAAACTGAGTGTCATTTGAGGACTGGATTCTGGAGTGGTACTATAGGACTCNAGGATGGTCACTTTTAGGCTACAATTGTCCCAGCCAATGAGTTTAAGAGTTCAGCAATCTAAAGCCCTGTGTAATGGCTTGCCTCTTGAATCTAATACTTGGGGAAACGGGAGGATTGCCACAAATTTGATCTCAGCCAAGTCTACATAGTAAGTTCCTGGGATAGAATAATAAATTCTCTGTCTCAAAAAAACAAACAGCACTCTAGAAAGGTAGAAAGGCAAATACGTGGAAGTACCTCAGGTCCCAGGAGTGCCCCGTCTCTTGGAGAGCAAATGGGGGAAGTATCACATGCCCCAGGAGTGCCCTGTCACTTGGAGATGTGAGCCCTAAGGGCAGAGCTGCTTCCCTCAGCCTGACTTGGGCCCTGCCTGCAGCTTCATTTCTCCTTCCATTTTATTTTTTTCAAGACAAGTTTTTCTGTGTAGCTCTGGCTCTCCTGGAACTCACTGTGTAGACCAGGATGGTTTCAGACTCACAGAGATACTTGCTCCTGCTTCCCAAGTTCTGGAATTAAAGGCCTGTGCCACTACACCTGGTTCATGTCTCCCTCTTGATAGTTCCATCCTGGCCAGCTTGGGCCATTGCCAGCTGCCTAGTTGGCCTTGCCATGTGAAGAACAAGAACTTCTCTTTCTAATGTGTGAGGGCAGGACTTGAGCTTTTCAGGACCTTTGCCAGTTGCTGATTTGTTTCAGTTTTTTGTCCTTCAGTTTCCTAAGGTAAACAAGTATCAGGAATTGGGGTGGGGACTTTTCTTTACTGTGAGAAACGGCAATCATTTCTAAACTTTAGTTCTTTTAATTACTGGGAGAGCCAAATATAATCCTTTGTCTTATGGATTAGCAGAGATGATGATGGATATGTGAATTCTATTCGGTCTGGATCCTTAAAGGTCCATCAAACTGAAGGCACTCTCTAGAATTCACCTTGCCAATCTTTTGTTCATCCTGTGAGTTTCTGGAGCTGATTCTGTTTCCTGCACTTGAGTTCCCTTGGCATAGCCCACTCTAACGAAAGCATCCGTGGCACAGACTCTTGACAAATCAGTGATTCTTCCCTGGGATATGTATTTTTTCCTTTCCCTCTCTCAAATTTCCAAGGACAGGAAACTCCTTGAGGATCCTAGTGAGTCAAATTCTGAAAAGCCACGACTGCTTCCCTTTGCAGGGAGGGGTAGGATGGCATTTTGCAGACAACCAACCTCTTTCTGTCCTTGAGGAAAGCTCCTTGCAGTACATTGCATACTTTCCTGTGCCTGTCTTCTCTGTGGCTGGAAATCAGAGGAAAGTAGTCAAGATCAAAGGCTGTCTCAGGCAGACCTAAAAGATGAAGCAAGGCTTTGTTACAAGAGCTTTTGCCAAGCAGAGCTGAGCCTTAGTAGTTCTGTGCCTCTTTCCCAACCCTACAGAGGCATTGCACTAACACCGGAAGTTTTCAGGGAACCTGGCTGCTTTTTTCCCAGGCAGTGAAAATATTGAAGTGAGCATTTACTTTCCCTTGTACTTAGTGTTTCACAGAATGCTGCTGCTATGGCTGGGCCTTGCTTGGGTTGGTACCCAGGGCTCTCTGCCTCATAACAGCCAACTGCACAGGAAGATGATCATGGAAGCAAAAAAGGCTTCTCACTCCCCCCAAGGTCAGCAACTTCCCTCAGTTCTTATCCCTCACATTCATTCTTTGTAAGCAACTGGTAAGTGTAGTTCTGGTTTTTTGTTTGTTTGTTTGGTTT
>LZPO01008032.1:228555-247831 GCA_001675575.1 Neotoma lepida
TAGTTGACAACTGCACATGCATTCGTTTGCCTTGAGGAAACAGATTAAAATTATTATTACTCAGTAACATTCTTTTCCCCTCACCCAGATAAAGGTAAACACAACACACACACACACTCTCTCTCTCTCTCTCTCTCTCTCTCTCCTGTGAACCTACTTCATTCAGCAATCCCTTCCAAAAAAAGTAAGTTTCAACAGAGGTGCGAGCTAGAATATTGGAGTTCTTAGAGACCAGTCAAATACTGTTTAATGCCAGAAGCATATCAGACTCTCCCCTACTTCCATCTCCACAATCTTATTTCCTTCCCCCATGCAAAGATTGCTGTTTTTTTTACTAAGACTGTTATGTTACTACTTCCAAATCAAACCAGACATCTAACAAAACCTTACTTAACAGCAGTGGTAGAAGGCCTTGTTTCCACCTCTAAACAATTCACATTAGGTCTGAGCTCCATGGAAAAAGCACATGCCTCTTAGCATATAGGACATCTTGGGCTCAACCTCCAGCATTACATCACCCCAAACCCTACAATCCCAGTTCAGCAGCAATCTTCTATCCAACATGTTCCCTCCAGGAATGTGTGCAGCTGCTGTGGTGGATACCCAAGTCATACTTGTCTATCTTTGGCTTCATCTGTACCTGTGGGAATTAAAAGGACCTCTGTACATTTCAACTCCACCCCCAGTTTTTTCCTCAGGAATCAGAACTACTTGAGCAAAGCCTCTTAGAAGAGTTAGATATTAAAACAACAAGCTTCTGGAGCTGGACATGTATCTCAATGGTTGAGCACTTGGCTCCTGTGTGCAAGGCCAAGTTCCATCCCCAGCACCACATAAAAATAGAGTAAAAACAGTACTAGCTTTTTAGAGACTGTGTTCCCATGTAAAAGAAGATCAACATTTTGGGCTGGGTATGGTGACCCACACTTTAATCCCAGCACTCGGGAGGCAGAGGCAGGCAGATCTTCGAGTTTGAGGCCAGCTTAGTCTAGAGAGCGAGTTCCAAGACAGCCAGGACTACACAGAGAAACCTGTCTTGGATGGAGGGAGGGATATTCAAGCCTCTGACCCCAGCTGCTAGTAGATAGTCTTCACACAACCACTGATGCAGCTGACAGGTAGCAAGCAGATGGCATTAATTCTCTGAAAGCCTGTGGCTATCTGAGATTTTANGTATTCCTATTCATAGAGTTATTAAGGGCCACAATGCTACCTATACTTAAACATTTGTGTCCCCGTTTATACTTCATATGTAGAGTTCTCTATAATTTAGAGGATTATAAGCCATTTGGCTTTCAAATAGACATAGTGACAAATACAGTGATTTTTCCTGATGTCTCGGCCCTATTCCTACTTTTAACTTAAGAGGATGGGAGTACTTTACTTCATCAACATCTGTGACAAAATCTATTTCTATAGTGTGGAAAGGATGCCAGTAATTTTTTGTTTTTGACCTAGAGCTAAAAACACTAATATAAATGATAGGTGGCTCCACTGTTTACATTCTTTCCAAAGGTTACAGGGGCTTTCAATTTAAAATCTCAAATTCTGAAACAGTACTGTATTTCTCTGTTACCTTTAGAAACAGGTAGAAGTTTTGTCACTCTACTAGATGCAGACAGATGGAACTCTTAAATTTTCTCAAGCCTCCAAGTTACTGAAATTTGCCAATATCTTCCAGAAAACCAACCCACTAAAAGTATTTTCTCTTGAAAGCTGGGACAAAAGAGAGTATTAAAATGCTAAAAGGTGGGAAATTTAATTATAATTTCTAATTCTGTCTTGGGTCAGAGTCCAAAGTCTGGAGATGTAGCTGACATAATAACGGTCTATTGATTTAATGCTGAAACGACACCCCTAAATTCTTACATATCCTTCCCAATTCAGCTGCCCGGATGGTTACTTGGGAACAGCATCGTTATGGTTTCCAATTCAAACTGCATTCATTGCTGCCTGTGGAGAGGAAACATCTTGAAAGACCCAGGTAAACTCAGATTCTATCTTTAAAAGTTATACAATGCAAGACATACATTTTAGACAACCATTAATACACAGAAGTAAAGGTTCAAAAGATGCTCAAAGTGGCACTTCTTAGACCAAAAAGGCTTTAAATTGAACAAAATGCCAAATTGGCATCTAGATTGTATTTTCTGTAAGATATGTGACAGAATTATACATATAACCCCAGCACTCAGAAGTCTGAAGTAGGAGACTTTGAGTTTGAGAGCCAGCCTAGGCTATTATGTCAAGGCCCTGTCTCAACAAACAAACAAAATTCATTATCCAATACTAAACTTTCTGTTGCCACCTGGAAAAAAAAATTAGCTCATTACAAAATATCTGCATGTATAACTTGGAGTAAACCACTCTCCATAAGAGCCAGAAAGAGAACATGAAACCAAATAAATGATTCTTCTTTTTCAACTCAGTTTATTGTCTGTACTTTCTATGCAAGTGATTATTATATGTACATATATAATAAAAATACCTTCATTGCATTATTCAGATCCCCNGTTTTTATGTAATTATATTTGTTGTTGGAGCATAGTTCCAGGGGTACTGTGTACATAACATACTCAAGACCCTGGGTTCAATATTCAGCACCCCACAACCAAACAAACAACAAAAAAACTACATTCCTCATCCTTCTAAGCTAACTTCTATTTCCCTATTTTCTTTAGAACTTAAAAGGGCATTTAATATTATACTATGAGAATTTACCTGCAAAGTTAGTACTTGGTTTTAAGTTTTTTCCCATTTATTTTGTTACCAGATAAGCAAACCCTTCTTCAGGGATGGGAACATATAGGCCAGTGGTAGAGCACTTGCCCAGCATTTGTGGGGCCCTCAGATCATGCCAGAACCAAGGGGGTGGGGCAAGAAAACTCCTTCCTTACTTTCCCCTGTCCATCCATGACCATCTTCCACAGCAAGTGAAATAATTACGAATTTTTCAGTTGAAGTGTGGTAGCATTGTTCCAAAGTAAAAATATAAATTAAAAAAAGGAAGTTTAAGCCAGGTGGTGGTGGCTTAAAAACTCTGTGAGATGGAGGTCAGCCTGGTCTACAAAGTGAGTTCCAGGACATCCAGGACTTACACAGAGAAACCCTGTCCAGGAGTCAGGGAGTTTAACTATCATATTTGGAATATTTTTCTAACCAGAGTAGAAAAAAATCATGTGTGCAAATAGCGCTCATCTTTCATTATATATTGCTTTTTATTGGTAAAATGCACTTATTACCTCATTCTAATCTCACTATCATTCTTGGAGGAAGCCACATCAGAGATCATTATTTTATAATGGGGAAAAGCACAAGGGGGTACACTTGTCAACTTGCTGGTTAAGGATAGGGATTAACAGCAACTTGTGCCCTAGGCTTAGGCCAGGACATTAGTGATGAAGCCAGACTACATGATAGCCTCCAGTAAGCATCACTATTTGCATACTTACTTTTCTGATTAACTTTTCCTTTTTCCCATAATTTCATTGTTTTCTAGGTTTAGCGGAGAACCTTTGTATATTAAACTTTTTAGTGGTATTTATGGCAAAAAAGGATGTTGCCTTAGGAACTAGAAAGTAGCCTTGAATATGTGGTTCAACATGACACTCAATAAAAGCCTTGTATACCTGTGCTGACCAATGAACTTCCTGCAATGTGGGTCTGTTACATGTTTCCTAATCCAGTGGCCATTTCTCTCATATGACTCCTGTATTCTTGAAATATGCCCACACTGGAGAAATCAATTTTAAAATTTTACTTCAATTAATTTAAATTTACTAGCCACATGTGGCTACTATAGTAACATAATTTCAGGGTTTTCAGACAAGATCCTGTGGTATTAATGATAATACATGTTACTTATTGTCAATGTAAGCAATACAGTGAGCTGTATGATGCCCTCACTGGAATTCCCCAGAAGCAAGTCCATCATTCCCATTCAATCTTGAATTTCTAAGGAAAAAAATTTTAACCTGTTAGAGGTAAGTAATAATAAGTGGAGCAGAAGAACCTATGACATGTTGCCTGCCTTTGCTTGTAGTCCACTGACTCAACAAATTTGGGCACCCCAAACCCATCCCCCCAACCAGATACACCACAGATTTCTCATACAGTGGTTCCTCTAGATACCCTTTTTCCTCTCTGCTACCATCATCCATCATTCAAAGCATCAGAATATAAAAAAACTAAGGTAAGGCTTCTGGGTCACAATAAAACCAGCAACTAAGTCTCTAGCCCTTCTTCTCACACTCCCTGCCTAGGCAGTGTAGACTTCTAGCAGCACTCAAGTGAATGAAGACCAAAGAAAGTAACCTACAATTTGTGACCCAACACAGTTATGGAGAAATATCTTTGTAAACATAATGGGAAATGTTTACTTCCCTAAGAGTAAATTATACTTTGGAATAATAAACAATCTATTCATTTCAATTAAAAGAGAAAGAAAGAAGCTGCTCTCACAGCCCCATGGTCTTATGTTCTTTCCTCTGCCTTGAGCTAGACTCCACGAAGCTCTGCCACCCAAGCCCCAGAACAGTTCACCTTGAAACTCTGTGTTGTCAAGGCCCCTGATGGCCTCCACTGCATCCTCTGCCCGCTCCATGTGTACAAAGGCATAATCTTTCACGATGTCACATTCGATGACTGGNCCATACTCCTCAAACTTGGCCCGAAGCTCTTGGTTGGTACAAGTGGGGCTGATGTTGCCCACATGTAACTTGGTTGAAGCTTTGCTCTTATTCTTGCTGGCTTCCACATTGATGTTCACTCCGTGCAGCTTGTAGTGGTGCAGGTTGCGTATGGCATCCTCAGCGGCCGTCTTGTCCTCTATGTGCACAAAGCCATAGTTCTTAATGATGTCACATTCCAGCACCTTCCCGTACTGCTCGAAGAGTGAGCGGATCTCTTGCTCTGTGGCCTCCCGGGGCAGATTTCCAATGAACAGCTTCACCATCCTGACAAGAGCCTGGCAGATTACAAACAAGATTTCAAAAGTCAGGCGTGAAGTGAGACATGGCATAGCGCTGCAGCGTTTCCGTTTAATGGCCCAACTATTAGTATCTTCCCGACCCTCACATAGTTAATTATTCCTTTTGAGAGAGGAACAGCAGTTTGTTCCTAAATAGTGCAAGCTGTGTGACAATGCCAACAGAAGATCGGGGGTCAGAACGCACAAGGTCCGACATCTATCTCCGTGAGGTCAGGCACATCTAATCTACAAGGTTGGCTGCTTCACGCCAAGCAGAAAGCAAGAAACATCTGGATGTCCCTAGTCATAAGATTTTGGAGGGAAATCTGTGTGCCTCTCCACAGCGCGGTGTCACCTCCCACCATACCCTAGGAACGAAAGCCTCCGCCCACACCTGAACCCCTCTCCTCAGCGGCCCAACCTTGAGCTCCTCCATCCCAACAAAGACTCAGCCCGACCCCTGCCCCGCCCCCTCCGGGGACGCGGCCCCGCCTCCTTTCCTTGTCTTCCCGGGACCTTCCTCAGGAGATGAGCAGCCGCAAACACGGGCGTCCGCGGCCCTGCCCACGTCCGGCCAGGCCGGCGCTCGGCTCCCCACACACCCACAGCATCTCCCCTACCTCCGGGTGGTGCCGGCGGTGGCGGCGGGTCCCGCGTCAGAGAGAACCCTACAAAATGGCGACGGCCGCTCGAGCCTCGGCGCGACCGAGCGCTTTCTCGCGCGCCAGCTCACGCACGCGCGAGTGCGCGCTGCCCGCCTCCCCTCCCCCTCGGTGGAGCGAGGCGACCAATCCCGCGGCCGCACACGAATGGTCGCCCCCCGTGCGGGGGCGGGGTCACGTGGTGACGGCACTGCGGAGGGGAGGTCAGCCCCGGCTAGCCAATCACCACCCTGGGAGAGGGTCGCGGCACGCGCGTCAAAAGGGCTCAGGAAGCAACCACTGCCTTGGCGAAACCGTAAGCCCGGGGGAGGCCACCCATCACAATGGATCGTGCTATTAGCCCCGCTGGCGCTGGCGAGGGAGGCTGATGACAAAGGGCCGTCTCACTGGGCCCGCTGGAAGGGGGTTTTCTCAACCTCTGTGGCGACTTCTAGAGCCACACCAGGAGTCTGGGCACCACATCTTAACCTCATCTCTCCTTATTTGGGTGGGAGGGAGCGAGAACTCCCTTAAAACAGCTTAATTTTCACTGCAATTGTGTTGTTCATTGGCGGGGAAATTGAGACTGAGNGTCGNGGGGCGGAAAGATGATCTGTGACAGAGCTGGGTTAGGTCTGAGGAAGGCATTTCTCTATCCAAACTATACTTTGTTATGTTTATTCATGAATATACGTGGNCTGGGCTTTCCCTCCCTTGATGTTTATCTATCATGGTTCCTGAAATGTGGTGAGCACTCCCAAAAAAATACGTGGTGCACAAGTCCAGAGAGATTCTCGGTTTGGGAATGTGTGACNTGGGGCTCCACGTCCAGTCCAGGCTGCCAGAAGTACAGGCGATTGTCAGGCTCCTGACTTTCAGCGGCGGTCCAAGGGCACCTCCTGGCGGCAGCAGGGTACTGGCTAGGTGGATTACTCACTATCCCATTCAACAAAGCGTAGCCGTTTAGAGAGATTTAATGAATTGAGTTTATCCCCTAGTAGAGGCACTAGGATGGTTGTTAGACACCATTCTCCACTGTGGTAGTTTCAACACCAGCTCCTCCAAGACTATAAAGACCAGTTCCCCAAGTTACTTGGAAACATTTTTTCACCAAATCCATGTTTCCCAGTCATTTTAGAAGTCATTGTCTTTCCAATTGTACTAAGAGACACACATTTTAAAATTTTTTTGATTTTTTCAAAACAAAATGATGTGTACCATTGTTTCTTTTTTTTTTAATATTGAAAAAATTATGTGAGCTGGGTGGTGGCGGCGCATGCCTTTAATTCCAGCGCTTGGGAGGTGGAGGCAGGTGGAGCTCTGAGTTCAGGCCAGCCTGGTCTACAGAATTCCAGGACAGCAAGGGGTACACAGAGAAACCCTGTTGAGAAAAAGAAAGTTATGTATATGTTTGTGTCTGTGTAAATGTATGCCATATGTGTGCAGGTGCCCACAGAGGCCAGAAGAGTGTCAGATTCCCCTGGAGCTTGAGTTATAGGTACCTGTGAGCTTCACAATGTGAGTGTTGAGAACCATTTTGGGGTTGTCTACAAGAGCAGCAATTGTTTGAACTGCTGAGCCATCTCTCCAGCCCCTGAGATACACCTTTTAATGCATGTATTTTTTTCCCAATTCATTTAAAACTTTTCATTGTGTAAATTTTCAGAACAAAACAGAAACAAAAACAAACAATGTAGCCTTAGAGATTAATTCCTCTGGACCTTTTGTCTACCTTCAACATTTCACCCAGCCTTTTATACACACAATGGAATTTTGCCTCTAAATACCTCACAATCTGTGTTATTATTATTCATAGTACTGGGGACCAAGCCCTGGGACCTTNTCTGAACTATACTGTCACCCTATGTTATGTCACTATCATTTAATACTTATGTTCAAACTTTCCCTAGATTGTCACAAATTCCATTTTATAGTTGGCTTCTTGGCTGGACCTAAACAAGGGCCACCCATTGTACATTTGTATAAATTATGTAAATGGTATGTTGCGTAGCTAATTATTTCTTGCTTTTCCCCTTGATGTGTTGTCTGATTTCTGTGATATTCCTTGCTTCAGTCATGCCTTTCACCTTTCCTTTATTGGAGATACGTTGCTAGAATTGCCTCAGTTCCTCAGCATCATAAACTAGGTTGTGAATAGCAACCTCTGTGTGCTCCAGTTCTGTGGGGGAATGTAAATCCAGGGGTAAAATTGCTGAGTTTCTGGGTCATAGGAGTATATAAAACTAACATGTCTAAATGTACTGAGTCCCCAGAAAAGCTCTGCTAGCACATCCTGTTACTTGCAACACATAAGGGGCACTCTTTTTTCTATCTTTACCACAGCTTGACATCTAGTTTCCTAATTTTTGTCAAAGAGGTGTAAGGTATTATTTCCAACTTGCTTTGATTTGTTTTTGTCTCATGACTAATGATTTTGAAAATACTTTCTTGCTTTTAAAGTCTTGGNGTTTATGCTCATATAAATTTCCTGCTTCTATCTTCTGTCTGTATTTCAGGTTGAGCTGTAGGATTTTGCTGCATATTGTAATTATTTCTCATTGGCTTCAAATATCTTTGTCTCAGGAAGTAAATTTTGTTTTGTTTTTTCGACACAGGGTGTAAATCTTTTTTAAAAAATGTAACTAAATTAATTATTGTTTCATAAAGGTTGCCCTTTTGCCAGGCGGTGGTGGTGCACACCTTTAATCCCAGCACTTGGGAGGCAGAGGCAGGCGGCTCTCTGTGAGTTCGAGGCCAGCCTGGTCTACAGAGTGAGTTTCAAGACAGGCTCCAAAGCTACACAGAGAAACCCTGTCTTGGAAAAACAAAAAACAAACAAACAAAACTTGATCTTTTCTGTTCCCTTTAAGCTACCCTCTCCTACCACAAGTCATAGAGAGTCCGTGTTCTCTTCCATTCCCATACCTGTTATGTTTAGGTCTGTGGTCCATTTTGAACAGTGCTAACCAATGGAGATGTGAACCATATTAATAATTCAAAATGAACTGGGAAAATGGTCTGTTGGTGAAACTCAATGGTAAAACATTTATCTAACATGCACAAGGCCCTAGGTTTCATACCTAGCACTACAGTAAATAAATTAAATAGAAATTTCCAGTAAACATCCAAATATAAAAATTTGAAATCTATTTTAATAATTTTGACATTTCAACATGTATTCAATATAAAAATTGAGATATTAGAATTTCCCCCTAAAGTCCTGGAAATCTGTTATTTCATACCTTCAGCACATCAAAGTTTAGATTTGCCACATTTTGGATACTCTGTTGTCCCATGTGGCCAGTGGCTACCATGTGGGTCAACACAAATCAAATCCACCCTTGTCAGTGGTGCACAGTGAAAATGCAAACAAGTTCATTCCTACAGAGCCTATCCATTTCTGTTTGTTTCTGTTTCCCACCAGTATGCAGGACCAACACTAATGCTGTTTTTGTGCCCTAACCTTTTTTGTATCCCTCAGGCCCCATTCCATCTACCATCTTTCCTCTCTTCCACCAACATTTGAAAGTTTCTCTCCTGAAGACTTGCTTCCTAGCCCTGTGCTTACCCTCTTCTCCATTCTGCCCATATGGAATCATACCATGAAGTAGCTTCAGCTGCCTCATGTGTAGATGATTCTCACTAATTCCTGTCTTTCCTTTTCACTCACAATGACTGTTCTGCAGGAACACATCAGTTGGTGGCACTACTTACTACCTTTTAGATGGAAGTAATCATTTCTCCACTAATCTCTCTCACATACTACATTTGCTTCTAAACTTTTCAATTACTGTTTTTCCCCACGCCACATAATCTGAGCCCTCCATAAGGACATGTCTACCAGGGCANTTTCACAGCTGTACTTGAATTATAAGAATAGGTGTCTGAGTCCTCTTGATGACTGTTTTGTCTGTAGAGGGGCTGTTGCTGTTGTACTTATGCATGTTTACTGTGGGGTATTGAATCCACTTATCTTAAGAGAAAGGATAATCACTCTGGGATCTGCTGTGCCAGATCTCATGTATGGAGCCCACTCTGGGNCTATGTGGTGCTAGTCCCTAGCCTGCGTGCACCTGANTCTGCTTGTCATTGTTTTGACTGATGGTAGTCAGTCAGGGCTGCTTGGGGCCCTTGGGCAGTTATACTGAAGACAGGCTAGTTTTCCTGAGTCAAATAGACCCAAAACTTCCAACTTTAATANCTCCTTTTAAAATACTGCAAACTTTAAGAAAAAATACTTCTCTCCATTTCTAGAATATATTGTGTGTTTATTTACATGCTCAGGATGTACCTTATTGATTCCTAGGTGACATTCTTCTAGAGTTCAGGAAGTGGGAACCTGCCACTCTTCTGATTCTGTGTGAGCTCCCTTGATTCTATGGGAAAGACAGAAAGTAGGGTGCTCATCTTTCCACTGCTGGCTGAGCAGCAGCTGAGACTAGGTTGTGGTAACATTCCTCACTACCCCTTACTAAAAACAATTGAGAGACTTGAGAGTGAAGAATGGTGTCGGGGCTATTCAGTGGTAGAGTGTTTGCCTAGCATGATGAGGCTCAGGGTTCCATCTCCAGCACTGCAAGAAATTAAACAACCTTTTTAAAGGAAAAAGAAAAGTATGCACCAAGGAAAGTGACTTGCTGCCTTTTAACATGAATGCTATTAATTAACATCAAACCATAGTGAATGTCTTTGGTCTAAACAGAGGCTTAGCATAGGTCAATCCAGTGAAACAGATCACTATCATGGGGAGACTGAGATAGAGAGGCTCTCAGGATCACATGATTCTTTGAGGCTCAGAAGGTGGGGGTGGAGTGGATATCTGACACACAGGAGACCAGAACCAGAGAGGCTATGGTCAGAAAAGTAACAACACCAAGAGGCAGTGAGAGAAGCTGAGCTGTTTAATCACCTCCTTGGATAGACTCAAGGATGTGGCTACTCCTGAACAACTCACACTTGGGAGCCACCTCGAGTGGCTGGAGGAGCAGCCACTTGAGTCAGAGGGTGACGCAGGATGGGCAGGGAAGGCTTCAGTGCCTCCGACTCCATCATCTGGTGCTCCTGCCCTCAGGTCCTGCTTCAGCTCTGAGAGGGTCCTGGCTGACCCCAGAGGCAAAGAACTGGATGGTGGATGGCACACCCTAGCTGTGGTGGCACAATGACCCTGAGGCAGGGACAATGGTTCCCACATAGCCCAAAATTAAGGGTGACACTATCTGCACCATGGTGGGGGTGGAGGCATAAGGCTTGGGAAGAGGTGACAAGGTAGGGAAGAGTGATATTAGGGGTTGCCTGGGTCCCACCACCAGTTGAATTAAATAGCAGAAGAGAAGGTTGTTTGTGGGAACACTCGTTTGTCCCCAGTGACAGTTCCTGGTGATGGGCTGACCTTAGCAGCAGACCCTAGCAGCAGGCAGTTGTCCTGACAAGAAGGCGGTCTCTGTCAATAGTCCCTGGCAGTTTCCTTAATGGAGGGAGGGAGCTGGCCTGGAGTCTTGCCCCCAACTACTTGTTCTTCTTAAAGAAGCTGAATCGTTTTTCTCGCTCTCTTTCTCTGCCATCCTTGCTGCGAAGCATGATGGAGCCCTCAGGCTGTGACACCGGGGGCATGGTCATGGCTCGGGTCAGACCTCGGCTGGCACTGGGCACCACTGGCTCTTCTGGCTCTCCAGAGGCAGAGGATGCAGTGGCAATGGCTGCATTCACCACTCTCAGCCATGAGCTCATCTCTGCCTGTAAGGGACAGGGAGACATCAGCTCATACTCAAAGGACTTTGACCCGGGGCCGCATGTAGCAGACAGAAGGAAAGTAGATAGGAGAAAGCAGGAGAAAAAGGACCCTTTTAGGATAGGGAACCTCAGTTGGTCATGGTGGCAATATACCTATGAACCCAGACTCAGGAGGCTGAGCTAGGAGGGTTGCTATGAGTTTGAGGCCATTCTGGAATAGGGACCAAGCCTTCAGAGTGAGACCCTGCCTCATAAAACAAAATGCTGGCAGAGAGAAAAAACACAGCAGGACAGGGGAAGGCTCACCTCATCCTTGGCCTGGAATAAGTATTCTTTGCCATCCTGTAAGCTGTTGGGAGAGAAGGCACAGGGCAGAGCTAAGAACCTGTATTTGGCATGTCTGTGCTTCTGTGAGCTCCGTATTCTCCCAGGACTGGATTGACTGGGAAGGCACAGCCTTCAAGGCCAGATCATGTTTACACATTCTTCATAGTTTCAGGGTTTTGCAGATGTGCAAAAGCATACTCTTTCTGGTAGAATGCAGAGGGCAATGTTAAGCTCATTTCTTTCCAAGGCCGTGTAGGCTCTTGCTGGCAGTGGGCAGGCCCCGGGAAGCCAGGGTGAACTAGCATCCTGCCATCACAGTTCCCATCCAAGGTAACTTCAGCCTGTGTTTTAGCTCCTCCATTCTAGTGTGACTCAGGACCCAGAATTTCCACTCTCCTCCACCTACAAATGTACCCAAGCACCTAGCATAGCCGCTCCATTCATGTGCTCTCTTCAGGTAACTTCCTTCCCTCTGGACCTTGCTCATGGTTAATCCACCTTGCCTTATTTCTGATTCCTTCCATCCCAACCTGAGAGCAGCTCTGGTTCTTACCCCAGCTTGAAGACATGCTTGCGTTTCCGATAGTCAAAGGCCACACTGCCCTGGGCCCTGGCCAGACTGACAGGCACTTCTCCATGGTATGGCACTCCTGCACTAGCTGCCCTGGCATCCTTATAAAAGCCGAGGCTCCCACGCCGAAGGACACAGTACACATTCTGCCAGGACCTGGGGAGAGATGGCAGGGTCAGAAACCTGGTAGATAGGTAGACTGGTGGCCTTTGTGGGCCCTGTAACATGTAAGTTCCACAATATAGTCTTTAGGTCATTTGTGGCCCTCCTCTGAATCTGTGAGTCCTGAGTTCCAGCCCTTTCCCAAAGGACAAACTCCTATAAAGTCTTCCCCTGTCTGTCTAGGAAGTTTCCAGGAAACCCTCCTCAGAAGCAGAAACCTGAGAGGCTACAGGCTCTGCACAGCCAGGCCTGGTACCTGTTGGCTGCTTTCTTGTTGAAGGCCTCCATCTCCTGTTTGCGGCACAGCATCCCTTCCATCTGTTCCTGAGCAGAGAGCTCAGGGCCTCTTGTGGGCAAGGTGGCAACATGGGCTGATTCAGATGATCTGCTCTGGGGCATTGGAGAAGGGGCAGGGCCCCGGGGCCGGGTCTGCCTCTCTCCCTGGAGCCCACTGGACTCGTCCCCTGTGCCAGATCCCTGTGGGGGGAAAACAGTGTCATTGCTAATAGGTGATATGAATGGTACCTTGCCTTGGAAACAGGAAGTTCTATGGCCAAGAGCTGGTCTCCTAGCCCAAGCTTCTGTTGAGCTTCATACCCAGGATCCCTACCCACTTCTTTTGTCCCTTCATCCCCCAGGTACCAAAATCCACCCCTCCAGAGAGACTCACAGGCCCTTCTGGGACACTGGTCTGTTCAAGTCTTTGCTGTTCGAACAGGGGCTGCAAAGATAAGAAGCTGTGAGGATGTGGAGGCTGGCAGGGTTGAAAGGAATATTCAAGGACATGAAATTACCTGTGAGGACTCTGTGTCTGTGCAGACCCCGTTAATACTGGGTGCTTGTGTGGATGGTGGCAATTGTGACTGGGTTCTACAATGATCAAATGTGACACAGAATAATTATCTGTGGCTTGCTTAGGCTCAGCCTCAGCCTCCTGGCCCAGGTGTCTAGCTCTTACCCATCCCAGGCAGTGTCAGGAACTGTCTGGCCGTCTACCAGACTCCCTTCAGGCCGACTAGCCATGGGCTCTAGAGTAGAGGGCTGTTTCTTCCGTTCCTCCTCCTCCCTTTTTCTCTTCCGCTCCTTCTCCCGCTCTTCCAGCTGTCAAGAAATGCTGAGGTCAGCAAGTATCATGGTGAGGAGAAAAGCTGAAATGTCTCAGCTCTAGCCCAATAAAACAGGAAAGATGGAGAAGAGAATCTAAAAGAAGGTAGGGCAAGAAGCAGAGTGATCTCAGTAGCACCCAGGCTAACTGACATCTGTGGTCATGGGACAGAAGAGCACTCTCAGCTCTCACACAGAGAAGCAGTGCAGTGGGGAAGAGAAGAAATCTCTTCTCTGGACAGTAACAAGAACAGGCTGGGGCTGCACTGGGGTCAGGCACCTCTGAGGTCCCACAGTCCTCACCGCGGTAAGCTTCTCCAGTGCACTGAAACGCTCCTCCCAGGCCACTGCTGACTTCTGGAAGGCTTCATGCCGCTTGATGAGGCTCTCGACTTCATCCACGGTGCAACCCAGCTCTGCACTTCGTACTAGTGGCTCCTGGCTGCATAGCCAGGCCTCTGCCATCCCTGCATCTCTCCCAAACACAAGCACCTCCAAAACTGCCATGGTTGGGGGGGGGGGTCATAGAGAGATGGAAAATTAAGAGTACGTAGTGGCAGGAAATGGTAGCAGTGTCAACTTCAAGTACAGGGACAGAGAAATCATTGTCCCAGAGCACTGCCAGGAGGTACCAAGTATAGGACCCTGGAATTCTACACCCGGAGTTCCTGGTATCATGCACTGTGGCCACCACAGAGAGGCAATGCCCAGGCCCTTCTCACAAGCCCCCTCCCTCCAGCTGACACTCCCACAGTGGCTCACCAAGCTGCAGCCAGTCCATCTTCTCCTGCCACTTGTCAGCTGTCTCCTGGCGCCGGGACTGTAACTGAGACAGCTTCTCTGAGATCTGGGGGGCAGGGGAAGGAGGCATGACTTAGGACCTAATGCGGCCTTTCCAAGGTCTCTGGGAGCCACTGAAGTACAGCAATGATTTCTAATGTCAAGAGGAGAGGAAAATAGTTCTGGGAGGAGAAGTGGGATTTTAGAAATCCCTGGACAGCACTGAGAGGACAGTGAGAGAATTCTTGCTAAGAAAGAATGACAAGAAGCAGAAGACAAGAAAAATCAAAGCTGGATGTGGTAGTGNACACCTGTAGCCTAGCACTTTGGAGGATGCAGCAAGAGAATTGTGGCCAACCTGAGCTACATGGTGACACCCTGTCTCCAAACAAAACAACACCCCCAGACCCCCAAAAGAACAACAAACAAACAAAATGAACAGAAAGAGAAATTTCAGGAGTAATTCATGTTCAGTGTGGCTGGCCAGGTTCTCTCCAGGTCTCACCCACCTCCTCAGCAGCATAGTGGCTCCGGGCCAGCAGCTCCTGCCCCATGTCAATGCAGGAGGAGAACCGGTCTGCTCTGGCCTCTATTTCTGCTTTGATGCCTTGTTGGTTCTTGATGACTAAATCTGCAGAGGATACATCCCTAGGCCAATACAAAGATGGTATTACCAGCTGCTCCAGCCCCACCACAGCTACCAATAGTATCACATAACCTGTGGAGGATGCCAGGCACTGTGGGTCTCACCGGGGCCGCTCCTGGGCATCCATCTGCAGGTTAATCCCATCCATCCAAAGCATCAACTCCCGGACAGCCTTGAAGAATCGGAACTTATCCGTAGTGTCCAGTAACAGCTGACGACGGGCAGCAGAACTTCCTTGGAGCTGGGCCCAGGCCTCAGCCACTGCCTGCATGTGACGGCCAATCTCCTCAGCCTTGTCTCCAGCATAGGCCTTCTGTAGCCTGTGGCCATCGTCCTGAACCTGCTGGACCTGTGAGAACCCAGTTTTGAGTCAGGCAGAGCTGGGAGACAGAGGAGCTGAAGCCTCTCTCATCCCTGCACTGCTTTCTACCTCCTGTTTGTTTCACCAAAGAGGTGATAGGAAGAACCAAGGTTCAGAGCTCCACTTACCACCCTCTGTCCTATTGGACTTCACCTGGGGCCCAGGCTACCCCAGGGAATAAGGTTCTTTTTTTTTTTTTTTTTTTTTTTTTCGAGACAGGGTTTCTCTGTGTAGCTTTGGCGCCTTTCCTGGAACTCAATCGGTAGCCCAGGCTGGCCTCGAACTCACAGACATCCGCCTGCCTCTGCCTCCCGAGTGCTGGGATTAAAGGCGTGTGCCACCACCGCCCGGCCGGGGATAAGGTTCTAAAATCAAGTTGAGCTATCCTATCCAGGGTATAAGGGACATTGAAAAATCACTAGGAGAGGTGCAGCCTACAGAATAGACTTAGGTTGGGGGCTGACTAGTCATATGGAGTTGAAGGAATGATCTGTGTTAATTTCGTAAATCCAGAATTGTAGCTAGAGTGGCATCAACAGTTAGGTTTGGGCATAGCATGAAGAATTTTGCAGCCATTGGGACCACTGGAAAAGTCATGGGTCTTCATTACAAGTGTGAACTTAGCCAGCGAGATGCCTCAATGAATAAAAAGCACTTGCCCAAGCCTGATTGCTGGAACCTAAAGTGCAAGGATAGAACCAAAGTTGTCCCCTGACTTCCATACATACATTGAAGTATGTGTGCTGATGCATGTGCGCGCACATACATGTTATAAAACAAGTCTGAATATGGTAGCTGATGTCCATTCCTGGAGTGATTTTAACCTTATCTCCAAATGCCCCTCCATGGGTGCCATCCTTCCAAAGCACACAAACCTCCCCCTCCCATTTCCCACCCAACAGTTTCCTTTTAGCCTTCCCTTCCCCACCTGTTCAGCTAGGGTCAGACCTGGGTGCTGAGGGCTTGGATGTCATGCTCATAGGCACAGTGCCGGCGCTGCAGGGCCTCAGCAGCATTGAGGTCACGGCCAGTCCCATCTGGAAGCTGCTGCTGCTTGTGCTGTACCCGTGCCAGGGCTTGACGGGCCCCATGCAGGAAACGCTGCAGCTCATAAGCAGCCGCCAGCACCTGACCTCTTGTGTCCAGCAGCTCCAGCAGGTCAGCCCAGGACTCGTTGAGACTGTCCTTCCACTCAGCCACAGTGGCCCGTGCAGCATGGCCCCCAGAAATGAGCCCATTGGCCAGTGCATTGGCACTGTCTACGCGCTCCTGGCCAATGGTGCTGGTGTCCCGGGAGAACTCTCGGAATTTGTCCCGGAGCATCTGATGGAGGAAGCATTTGTAGAGACAAGGATGAGAGTGTGTAAGGTCTCTGCCTCATGGAGCAGTCACTTCTCTCCCCAAAACTGAGAACCCACTGGTCAGTGAACAGGTGTGGCAGCTTTAAATTCACACTTGTATGTTGCTTAACAGTGAGAACACATCCTGAGAAATGTGTTACTGAGGAATTTCACCAGTGTGNATATGTGAACTAAGATGGCTAGGGTGACATAATACCACAGTTCTATATAGCATCTGACATCCTAAAGGCACCAAGAGGCACTTCAAACCTTTAGCCCTTAGGAAGGATGCCCTAACTATAGTCTATATTTCTGTACCAGAGGGCCCAAACCTCTAACCACAGCAAAAAATCTGAAGCTCACCTTGTTTTGTTGAGGTCTGTTGGAAAAGAGTAGCAATTTCATTTTTATCCTCACCTATGGTCACCCCCACACCCCTCTTTCTGCACAATTGTTCGAGTTATATAACTCAAAACCCACAAGAACAGTGCCTTCTCTGTCTGGCTCTGTGTCCCCACCCTCAGCACTCTGCCTGGGCTAAGGCTTTGTCTCCCTGTGGGCCCTGACGCTTCCTGGTGCTGATTTGTGTGGCACTCACAGTCACATGCTCATAGTCCTGGCCCAGCTCATGGGAGGCTGCCACAACTTCACGCTCCTGTATCCACTGTTCCAGGTCATCCAGCTCTCTGCGGAGTTGGCACAGCCGGAGGTGCTCCTGCAGTCGCTCACGCCGCTCTCCTGCCAGCTCCTTCAGGCTGGCGTACAACTTGTCTACCTGGGCTTGGCGGATTGTTAGCCTCGTGCTGCAGGGGTAGAGAAAATGGCTTGTTTCATAGAGCTTTGTCTCTTAAGTCCCTAACTGCTTGCCATGTCCTTTGCTTCTCCCAACTTTCTAGTCTGTTCTGTATGCACATGGTTCAAAGACGCCACAATTCCTATACTTTTCTAGAACCAGCTCTCCTCTCCTCCAGAGTCCAGGCCCTTTGATACTCACACACTCACCTCTCTGGGTGGTCATGGTCAATCATATCTTGACTGCTAGCTGCTAGTTGTTTGATGGTCTGGGCATAGTCAGCAAGGGCTTGTTCCAATACCTGATGCTTCTTCACTTCTGCCTGGGCACTTAGCTCATCCTGAGAGAGGGAAAAGGAGACATCAGACAGCAGAGTCCAGGACAGGAAAAACTGTCACACAAACCACCATTGCTCTAGTTCTCACCTTGGCTTTCTCCTGGCCCATCATGTGTAACTCCTGCTCACCCATCCAAGCCTCGGCCTCTGCAGCATCACGATAGAATTGCTGGGCTCGAAGGGCTTCCTCTAGTCGCTTACCCCGAAGCTCTAGCTCATGGCTCAGGCGCTTCCACATTTCCTGGAGCTCAGCCAGCTCTGGACCTGCTGCTGCTGCTCCCAGAGCACGCTGCCTCTCTTTGAGGTCTGCAATCCGGGGCTCATGGCCCTGGATCTCCTTCTGCAGGGTCTGTCCCAGCCACAGAAAATACACTGAAAGGCTTGCAAAAGGAAACCTCTATCGCTTTAGACCCGCTCTACCTGGAGCCCTCCCGACATTCTTTTCCTTCCTGAATCCTCTTGCAGACTTTTCCCAGGTTAGGGATAGAATGTGATACCCCTTCAATCCTCATGCTTTCCTACACAGAGGTCACCCTTCTAAGCTAGGCAAAGTTAAATTGCCAGGTCCAGGGCTACATAGCAACAAGATAATGCCATAGAAACCCTATCATAGAGGAAAACAAAGGAGATGGACATGGCAGCATACATACACCTTTAATCCCAGCTGACAAAAGCAGATCTCTGTGAGTTCAAGGCCAGCCAAGGATACATAGTAAGACCTTGTCTCAAAACAATATCACCCATCCTCCACCTCCCATCATCATCCCCAAAAAGGAGAAAATAAAGCTCTGAAGAAGCTCTTGGGAAATTTTTTTCACCCTTGCTCTCTGCCTCACCTGGTTTTTCTTCATGAGAAGCTGGACGCTGGGCAGGTCCTTGCCATGTTCCATGGAGCTGGCCATGGGTAGCCGCTCAGTCACCCACAACTGGAGAGAAAGAAAAAGTTAAGAGAGGTGCAAAGAGGAGCTACAGGGCTACAGTTGTGTATGTAGGGAGCAGTCATCTCACTCTAGTGTAGAGGGGCTTGCAGAACATCCATGAACATCCTTAGAGGGAACACTCTCGACATAGAAGAGAAGAGGGAATGGAGCACTGTGGGCATCTCCCAGTGTCCAGAAAGAGGCTAGAGAGCTCCATGGCTGGGAGTAGCTATTCCATGCCCAACCTGGTTACTCACTATCTCATCCTCCACATCCCGGTGGAACTGATGCTGCTCTCGGGAGGCTTGCAAGCGCCGGCAGCGTTCCTTCATGGGTTGGCACAGGGCCCTGAACTTCTCCTCCACAGCCCTTGAGGTCCTTTCTACCTCCCCTGCACTCTGGTCCTCCTGGGCCAGGGCCTTTGCCTGAGCCTGGATCGCCTCCACCTCCTTCTCTCTTACAGCCATCTCTCGTTCCAGCATCTACAAACAGAGGAGAAAAAAGATGTCAGTGCCACATTTCCACCTTCACACTCAGAAGACATAGCCTGTATCAAGCCAGTCACGATACCTGATCCCCGAGGGAGAACAACCTC
>LZPO01008032.1:247906-263134 GCA_001675575.1 Neotoma lepida
TTCCAGGACTGTGTGACAACTATGCCTATTATGAATTCATTGTCTCTCAGTCCCAAATCCACTTCTGCCTTACTTTGAGATGCTGAAACTAGACCAGTGCATTTTTTTTTGGGGGGGGGCCAACTGGTACAATGCCAGCCCTGTCAGAAGAGGGCGCTAAAGGCATAGCACAATGCACTGAAGAAAGCATGCTTTGCTTTTTCCTTGTGCTTCAAAACTGCCCACATAACAAGGGATCTGGTTGCTCTTTCCCCTACAGGGCCAGGCTCTACACCTGCTATTCCAGGATTCTTAGGGTCAGGAAATCAGCAAATATAGCCTACTTAGTAAATAAAGTGTATTGGAGCACAGCTCTATTCCTCTTATGTACTGTGTGTATGGCTTTTCTTTTTCTTTTTCGGTTTTTTTGAGACAGGGTTTCTCTGTGTAGCTCTGGCACCTTTCTTGGAACTCACTAGGTAGCCCAGGCTGGCCTTAAACTCACAGACATCCGCCTGCCTCTGCCTCCTGAGTGCTGGGATTAAAAGCGTGTACCACCACCACCCAGCCTTATTTTTCTTTTACATGATAAAAACAAAGTTAAATTGCTGTGATAGAGATCATATGACCTACAAAATTCAAAATATTTATTGAACCAAAATTTGGTTCTATTGAAAATGTTTGTTTTTTTGTTTTTGTTGTTGTGGTGATGGTGGTTTTTACATTTTATTTATTTGTGGGTATATAGGGGCAGCTTCTCTCCTTCCACTATGTAGATTCTAGGAATGGAACTCAAATAGTCAGGCTTGGTGATAAGCATTCTTACCCACAGAGCCACTGTTGGCCCTACTGTCTCTTTACAGAGAAAAGATCTTCCGACACTTGCTGTAGAATTCTGTTTAAGACTTGCTACAGCTTAGATGTGGTTTGTTTCCTCCAAAACTTAAGCTGAAATCTGGTCCTCAAGATAAAGTGTTGACAGGCAGTAGGGGGGTGCTTTAAGAGGTGAGTAGGCCATTAAAGNGATTTATGTAGTTCCCATGGGACTGGATTAGTTACAAGAGCAGGTTGTCAAGTGAGGCTGCCTCTTGTGTTTTGTCTCTTTCACATGAGCTGATTTCCATCAGGCTCTCCTGTCATCTTACGACACAGTACAAGACATTCTTCCNAGCAGATACTGGTGCTATGCCCTGGGACCTCCAGAACTGCAAGCCAGAATCTACTTTAAAAAATAAATAAATCACCCAGTCTCAGGTATTTTATTGTAGCAACAGAAAACAGAGTGAGACAACACCTTTAGTACTAACACCTTTTACTAATGAATACCTTTGTTAAACTAAAGTTTCCCTGTCCAAGTTATTAATGTGGCCTGTCTCCTGACTTTGCCCTGACTGACACACAGCCCTGTACACTGTGATGCAGACTTTAGTTGAAATCACTGTCAGAAATGCTAAAATATGTTATCTACCAGGCCTCCCTCCTGAATTTCAAGAGCCAGACATTCTCTTCCATTCTTCTGATGTTCACTCTCCCCAAAGGTCCCCTGCATACCTGCTGCTTCTTTAGTAGAATGTTGACACTGGTGAGGTCCTTGCCATAGTCATCTGAGTGCAGCTGAGCCTGCAGGCTCTCCAGCCAGCTTTCCAGAGCAGAACAGCTTTGTGCAAATAGTTCTGCCCGGTTGGCATCAAAAAGGCTTCGGGCCTTGGCTTGGGTGGTGGTCTCCAGTTCATTCCAGCGCCTGTGCAGGTCTCCCAGCTTCTCTGACACTAGGATTTTGAGTTCTGGCTTTTCAAGAGTCAGCTCTCGCCCTTCCTAAGTGACAAGACAAAGGAGGTGTAAGTGCCAGGGTTAGACATCACTGAATGCTGCAGGCTGATCACAGACTAGGGGTCTCAACAGCAGAGAACTGAAGTGTACCAAGTAGTTCTCATTTCCCATGTGAGGCGGGCTTATCAGTAGATTCTTCCCAGAGGTTTCTAAAGCCTTCTAGACTCCCCTTCTCTGTTGATCATACTCCACTCCTTTCTCAAGATCCAACTTGACTCTCACTTAGGAAGCCATTGTGAGCTGGGCTGGAATTTTGGCACTTGGGACGCTGAGACAGGAAGGCTGCTGTGAGTTTAATGCCAGCCTGGTCTACACAGCAAGATCCTGTCTAAAAAATTTTCTTAAAAGTCACTTGCAATCTTTTCTTATTTTGAGTTCCCTACTGCTCATAGTTTCTAGTGTTATGTTGCACATGGACTTCAACTATCTGTTGTTATTTCCTGTTTCTTAACTCATGTCTTCTCACTTGCACTACAGCAAGCAAATCTCACATGGTCTCCCCATTTTTAGTTTTTCAGCTTGAAGACTTTAGTTCCTGTGGAAGTACAGGAAGCATNTGTGGTGAATGCAGTGCCCTCATCAATGGCAGATTGGGAGGCGACTGATCAGCAGCCTCATGTTGTGGTAGGATCTATGTTGTCTCCAGAGTGCCCCAGGAGCTCTGAGCTCCAACAACCTGCTGGCAAGCCTGGCATCATGATACTCTCCTTTCCTTCTCTCCCTCCCTTCCTTTGTGGTACTGGGGATAGAACCTGGGCCTCACACAATCAAGCACATGTTCTACTACTGAGCTACATCTCTACCCCGACATATCCTGTCTAGACTACTCTCTTCTGTCTCACCTTTCCACTCCCTTCCTGTTATTTTGTGGTACCACCTCTCCTGAAATTGGGCTGCTCCAAAATTCTGGTTTCAGGGTCTGCTTCTGAGACCATAAAGTCAGATGCTTTCAGGCCCTTTACTTGGCTGTCGGGATGAGGAGGGTCAAAGGCCAGCTTGGTTTGTGTGGCTTTACAGCCTTTACACACTCCTTGCAGTGATCCAGGCTTTTCCTGACTTTGCCCAGGACACTTTTCCTACCTTTGCTTCCAGGAACCTTGTCATACATTCTGTGCTCCTGACAGGCTGACTCCCTCCTTGTTCCTCCTCACACTTCTGGTTTTCTGCTTATCATTCACTCTACCTAGAACCTAATACTGTTGCTTGCTCTCGATTCTCCTTACCTTCCACAGATGGTCCTGATGCATTCCCTCATCTCTACCTGGCTTAGTGTCNGGGCTTTATGGACTCTACCTTTTGGTACCCGCTGTAGTCTACTCTGGATCTTTTCACTTATTTTTGCAATCGTGGGCATTGAACAAAGGACCTTGTACATGCTAGGCAAAGCTCCAGCTCCAGCCCTTTTTCACTTTTCATTTTGAGAGAGAGTCTCACTAAGTTGTCCAGGATGGCTTTGAACTTGGGATCCTCCCATCTCAGCTTCCCAAGTAGCTAGTAGTTAGTATTAAAAGCTTGTGTCACCAGACTAGCCTGCTCTGGATCTGATTTAGCTGTCTATATATATCTCACATCCTGGCTACNGTGTTTTTCCTTAAAGTCTGAACCAGTGGTAGCATCACCTCGTTTCTCTCTCAGTGCTTTGCATATGGTGCTAAGTATGTATCTGCTGAACAAATGCAAACACTGAAAATTGCTCTCCTCTCCCCAGTTACTATGCTCTTGAGGGAGGAAAAATGTCTTTTGATATGCCATGTACCACCTAGCAACATGCTGGCTCACATTACCATCTCTAGGAATATTTGCTGATATTCACTTATCCTCAGCAATTGAGGCAGAACTGTGTGGGAGACAAAGTCCTAGGAATGACAAGATTCAAAAACAAGGATTGTCAAACCATGGCAGATGGACAAAATCTGCCCCCTGACTGTTTTTATAAAGTTTTATTGGCGGACAGCCATGCCCATTAGTTTCTATGACTGCTTTTGTGCCGTGACAGCAGAAAGGAGCTGTAACACAAGCTATATGGCCTACAAAGCCTGAGGTATTTCCTGTCAGCCCTTTATAGATGTTTGCAGCTATCACAGCAGAAGACAATGTGGTGCTACCGATCCAGAAGCAGTTATGACATTGAACCCAAGCCACAATTTGGTTCTATACTGTATTTTCTTGGAGTTCTGTCTGACAGAACTAACTTTCCATTTTATCAATATTAGCCTCTGGAAAGAACTATGTTCTGGGGTAGGCCCCCTCAGCCTATAATGTGTCCAGGATATGCCCAGAAGCAGCTTCAAAGGCTCATCATCTTGTGGCTTTGGCCACACTAGTTACCTTGTCCACTTTGTCCAGCCAGTCCTTGTTGGCTGCCAGCTCAGCCATGAATGCCTGGTGCTTTTGCCACTTGGTGTGCAGGTTGCGGGCCTCATCATAGGACACATCCTGAGCTGTCAGCATCTTCTCATCAATCCAGAGTTTCAGCTGGTGCAAACATAAAGCAGGAATAAAGGAGATCTTTTATGAGCCAGAAGATGTAGAAGACTCCAGAGGAAGCCATGAAGGGATGGGTGTGTGTGTCTATCTGAGATGGATAGCTAGGAAATGCTACAGGGATACCAGGGAACTGAGAGTCTCACCTCCTGACAGTCTTGCAAGAAGTGCTGCTGCTCTCGGTTGTCCCGAAGGCGGCCCAAAAGCTGCTGCGCTGCCTCCTGATTCTTTCTGTGTCTGCAATGACAGCCCAGGATGAAACCATGACCCTTAACTCACCTGAAAGACCCAGTCTGCCTCTTATGTGAATAATGTCCCCCAGGGGTCCCAAAAGACACACAAGGAATTTGATTTCTAGGCCTGCCATCCTAGTAGGCTCCAATTTGGCTCAATGCGGCAAGACCCTCATGGATCCTGGTCCAGCCTGTCTAACCACTCTGATCTTTTATTTGGTCATCTGCCTCCAACTCCCTGCCATCTGTCAGTTCACCTGGACACAGATGAACTCAGTTCTCTGGTGTATCAAGCTTTACACCACCCTCTTTTCCACTATTTTCCTCCAAGTTCTTCATTTGTCCACCATCCTTATCACACACCTCTTCTCGATGGAGTCTGCCTTCTCTTGAATCTTCTCAGCATGGATGTTGCCTTTGGACACCAGCTGGCGTCCAGCCTCCAGGAGTCCACGGATGCGCTCTCCATTGGCATCCATGGTGCTCATGAAGTCTTCCAGCTTTTTAATGGCCACATCTGCAGCCTGGAGTGTCCCTGGCATCTCCGTGTGAGATAAAACATATTCCTGTGTGGAATGGACAATAGCAAGCTTACTTCTCATAGCATGTAGATTCTACCCCTCTGAGAAGACTTGCCCAGAGGTACATAGGGACCACCCTGGTGAGGAACAAGGAGNTCTAAATGGCTCTCTAGACAGGGCAGAGGCCACTAATGTGGGGATCTTACAACACTGCAAGGCAACTGGGCTGGAGGACTTTTACCAGTCCAAACCCTGTTCCACCTTATTTCTAACTATTGATTTATTTAATAGTTACAGGCTAGCCAGGCTTTTCATTTCCTCCAAAGTCAGTTCAGTTATGTTTACATTTAAATTTTATTAGAATTATTATATTCTAGCAACACAGCATTTCTCAACCTGTGTTTTGTGACCCTTTGTGGGTCACATATCAGATATCTTGCATATCAGGTATTTACATTACAAGTAGTAACAGTAGCAAAATTACAGCTATGACGTAGCAATGAAATAATTTTATGGTTGGGGGTCACCACAACACAAGGAACTGTATCAAAGGGTCCCAGCATTTGGAAGGTTAAGAACCACTGCAATAACATATAAAATGTTATTAGAACATATTTCTAGGGGCTGGAGAGATGGCTCAGTGGTTAAGAGCATTGACTGCTCTTCCAGAGGTCCTGAGTTCAATTCCCAGCAACCACATGGTGGCTCACAACCATCTGTAATGAGATCTGGTGCCCTCTTCTAGCCTGCAGGGACACATGCAGGCAGAATACTGTATACATAATAAATAAATAAATCTTTNAAAAAAACCCATATTTCTAATATGTACTTCCTNCCTATATTGCTTGCTCAACTACTCCACCCACTAGTACTGCCTACTCCTTCTGCCACTTTCTTTTGTCNGTCCCCTGATCCCTGTTTTCCTCTTCTTCCTAGTTGGGACTAAGTTCCTGATCTCTTACCTGGCTGCTGAGCACGCCCTCAGCCTGCCGAGCATCTCTCAAAAATCCCTGGAAGCCATGGGCCTGAGCCAAGCGGCCTTGCCGACTCTCCCACATGCGGCCCAGCTCCTCCCAGCCAGTTCCAAGGGCTTCCAGCCTCTGCCTGAGGAAGAGGCATTGGGGATCAGCCTGGTCTCTGGTCACCTCCTCGCCCAAGGTCCTGAGGCGGCTGTACTCGCTCTGGGCTCGCTCCACCTCTCCCCGCAGGGCTGCGTGCTGGGATAAGAGGGCTTCTGCCTCGGGCAGGGTGGCTGGCCCTTCTTCAGAGGCTACAGCAGTCTGCGTGCGGCCTAGCCAGGCCTGGAAGTCATCCAAGCTGCGCAGGAAGTCCTGCAGCCTCCGCGCCTCACCCAGGGANTCTTCTCGGCGCCGCATGGTAGCCCGAAGATCCTCCCAGCCAGCTTGTACCTCTCCAAGCCGGGTGTTGATGGCAGGGGCTTGGGCTGGGTGACCAGCAGCCAAGGCATTTGCCTCTTGGGTCAGCTCACCCACCCGGGCAGAGATGGCTTCCAGATCTCTCTCAGTGCCTGCCAGTTTCCGCTGCAGGGCTAACACACCAGCCAGATCATTGCCCAGGCCCTGGGTGGACTCAATGACCTTGGTCTTTTCTCTCATCCAGGCCTGGGTCTCTGTGCACTCTAGGTGGTAATTCTGGATGCTCAGGGCTGATGTCAGAGCTGCCTTCTTGCCATCTGCCAGGGACCGAAACTGTTGCCACCTGTGAGTAGGGGAAGGTCTCCATGTAGAAGGGGCTTAGCTTCCTTGCCCTGGCCAGGTA
The DNA here is from genome assembly GCA_001675575.1 of Neotoma lepida. Taxonomy (NCBI): domain Eukaryota; kingdom Metazoa; phylum Chordata; class Mammalia; order Rodentia; family Cricetidae; genus Neotoma; species Neotoma lepida. The sequence continues at coordinate 254,733 of LZPO01008032.1, forward strand.
CCTGGAAACCTCTTCCTACTGCTCTTTGCACANGCCTCCTGCTTCCACTGTCAGAAGGGTTACTCACCCCTGCTCTTTGCTTNCTTTTCTGATAGTTCCCAGCCTCTCTGGACTGCCCTGACCTCTTCTATGCCTGTTATGCCTTCTCTTCTCTCAGTGTGTTCCAGTCAGGTTTCTCTCCTCATTTTCAGCCACCCTTCCAGGCCCTACCACATTCTTCCTCCAACTGCCATCTGCACTGCCTAGTAAGTAAATTTTTCTTTTTTTTAGTATTATTCCTTGGGGCTGCCTTCCCACCTCAAGCCCACCTGTGGTTGAGCTGCTGCTGGGTGCCGATAATGCGGTCCTTGCCTGGTGGATTGGCCTTCAGCAACTGCTCAGCAATGTCATTTACTGCAGTAACCCGTGCAGCCAGAGCATTCATTTCAGGCTCCAAGGTCTCAAACCTGAGGCAAGGGAGGAGTAGGCCCTGAGTTATGTGAGGCACCAAAGTACCCAGGCGGTTTCCCTTAAATGTTGTGGAGTAATTTTTTTGTACACTGTGAAGATGTGTCATTCTAATTGGTTTAATAAAAAGCTGAACAGCCAATATCTAGGCAGGATTTCCGGGCACAGAAGACATGGGGAAGAAGGGCCAAGATGCCAGGAGACAGAGAGGAAGCAGGATGGGGAGTACAGAGTAAAGGTAACTAAGCCACATACAAGAACGCAGATTAAAGATATGGTTAATTTAAGTTATAAAAACTAGTTAGGAACAAGCCTAAGCGAAAGCCAAGCTTTTATAATTAATAATAAGTCTCTGTGTCATGATTTGGGAGCTGGCTGATGGGACAGAGAAAGACTTGCTACACTTAAACATGAGGCTTCTGTCCCAGCATTGCTGTGCCTCTTAGCCTACAAGGTCCACAGTACCTGTGAGTCAGAGCCCCCAACTCCCTCAAAACGAGGAGAAAAACTATCCACTATAGGATTGCTCAAAAACATAGTGAAGGTCCAAAGTCAGGAATACCTGTACAGCAAGTCAAACTCAACTTCATCAGAACCTCAGTGTTCCTCTTGGGGCTCTTACTCCCTAACCACCTACCCATGCCACATCCTGCTACTATGAGCTAAAAAGAACCAAAAACAAACGTCTAAGCATATAGATGTGAACTACAATGTCTTTGAGGGCAGGGAACACCTGACATTTCTGTAAAAGGCCAGGTGAGTAAATATTTTTGCTCTGTGAGTCACAGTCTGAGCACAGTCCTCAACTCTACTAGGTGGGATGAACATAGCCACAAAGATCCATAAATAAGAGGGCGGGCTCTGCCTCAATAAAACTTTTATTTACAAAACAACTCAGGCAGCAGGCTGGATTTAGTCCAAGGGTTATAGTTTGTCAAGCCCACACTGTAATAGGAGATTTTTTTTAAAAAATATGGAACGCTTCACGAATTTGCATGTCATCCTTGCACAGGGGCCATGCTAATCTTCTCTGTATCATTCCAATTTTAGGATATGTGCTGCCGAAGAGAGCACAATAGGAGATTTTAAAACGTAAGAACATTTACTTACATTTCAAAAACTGCCAGGAAATTTGATTACAGATTGACAGCAGGTGATATCTAAGAGTTACTAATTTTGTTTTATGTGATAATGGTATTGAAGTTCAATAAAAAATGTCATTTCAGCTGTTCATGGTAGCACATGCCTTTAATCCCAGCACTAAGGAGGTAGAGGAAGGCAAATCTCTATGATTCAAGGGCAGCCTGACTTATATTGCAAATTTCAGGATAGCCAAGGCTACATAGTGATAATCTTTCTCAAAAAAAAAAAAAGAAAGAAAGAAAGAAAAAGATGCCCTTCCTAAATGACTGTAAGGTTTACTGCTCTCTGGATACAGCTCAGGTTGTTTGTTTGTTCTGTGTGTATATGTGTGTATGTGCACACATGCATGTGTATATAGATGTGTATGTGCACACATGCATAAGTATGCACCAGCAGAAACAAGGTGGTGTCGGATCCCCTGGAAATGGATTCACAGGCAATTATGAAACACCTGACGTCGGTGCTGGGAAGCAAACTCAGAAAAAGCATTGCTCTTAACCACTGAGCCATCCCTCCAGCCCAGCTATTTTGTGTTTTAAACTTGTTCTTTTAAGTCAGGGTCTTAAAATGTAGCCCAGGCTGCCCTGGAACTTGCTACACAGCTCACACTAGTCTCAGACTTATAGAGGCTGTCATAATTTCTTGGATGCTGGCATCATAGGCATACTCCATATCTAGCTTCCAATCACACTATTTTAAGTCCACACGTAATATTATTATTATATATAAGGATACTTCCTCATCTTTCTTAAAGGGGTTATCTTGAGGAATCATATTAGAGACTTGCTTTTTAAAAGGAAATCAATAAAAAACGCGCAACGTATTGACAATAATGGAATCTGGGAGACAGACANACCGGTTTGTTGTGACNTGTTCTCTACTTTTGAGTATGCTCTAAAATGTTGGGTGTGGTGGCATGTGTTTGTAATCACAGCACTTAGGAAGCTAAGACAGGAGGATTGTTGCATGTTCACTGAGCCTGGGCTCTAGAGCAAGACTTTCTCTCAATATATTAAAACCACGGACAGGAGAGGTGGCTCACTGTTTAAGAGCAATGGTTGCTTTTGCAGAGGACATGGTTTGGTTCCCAGCACCCAAATGGTGGCTCATGTAACCATCAGTAACTTCAGTTTCAGAGGATAAGTTGAGAGAAGAGAAGNCATAAAAGGAATAGAAGANGTCAGGGCAGTCCAGAGAGGCTGGGAACTATCCGAAAAGGAAGCAAAGAGCATGGGTGAGTAACTCTAGTTTCAGTACTTCTTCTGACTTCTGCAGGCATCAGGCACACAGGTGGTGCACAGACATACATACAGACAAAACATTCAAGCACATAAAACATATCTTTAAAAATATACACAGTAAAACTAAAAGAGAAACAACAGATTCTCTATAAAAAGATGGTAGTTATGACTCAAATACAGTTAAGGCTCAGAGGNATGTCGCTGGCAGTTTATAGTGGTACTTGCATCCCTGTACCAGGCCCTCAGCTCACAGGTGATGCATCTCGAAGAAAATGGCAGGCCTTACCTCTGCTGTACCACCTCCAGGTCCTCCAGACGCTCAGGTAGGGCCAGCCCGTTGAGCCACTGCTCCTTCTCCTCTACCCAGAGCCCACAGGCCCCGGCCTCGCTGAGCATGGTATAGAGTGCCAGGGCTGCCTCCAAGGCTCGTGCACGCTCACCCGCCCGGGCCTGCAGCTCCTCATAGTGCTGCTCCAGAGTGGGCACCCTGCCCTGAACTTCAGGTGTATGGCTCAGTGCAGGTGGCAGGGCTGCAGCCTGCTCCCTCAAGGCATCCAGTGTGGGCCGGTGGGCTCGGATCTCCTCCTCAAGGGCCCGGTGCTGCCTGGCTAGGGCCTGTGTGGAGAACTCATCGTGCCCTACCTCGGGGCTGGATACCAGGCGTAGTGCATCCACCAACCAGGCATCCATGTCATTTGCATCTGCCTGGAACTGGTAGAGGCTAGCAGCCTGTGCTAGCCGCTGGGCTCGCTCCTCGGCCAGGGCCTCCAGCCGCTCCCACTGGGCCTGGAGCTCTGCTGCACGGGTTGAGGCTTGGTTGGCTCCAGGGTGGCCCTCAGCAACCAACTGCTGGCCTTGTTCCAGGGTGAGCTTCAGGGGCCCCAGACGGCCACTCATCTCACCCCGAAGGGCTGTGTGCTTGTTAAGCAGGCGGAGGACACCGGTCAGGTCCCGGCCTGTCTCAGCTGAGGCCAGGAGGTGCTGCTGCTCCCTCACCCAGGCCTCNGCCTCACCCACTTCCCAGAGGAACCTCCAGAGACGACGTGATTCTTCCAGACGGGCCCTTCGAGTGGCTGCCAACTCGCACAGGGCCTCATAGCTCTGCTCCAGAGTGGCCACCCTCTCTGACACCAGCTGTGGGTCACATGGTCTATACTCTGAAAAGAAAAAAGCAAGCCAGAGGTCCAGAGCTTCAGTTGCTCCACAGCCATCCTNGTCATAAATCACCACAGCTCACTCTGTTAGGTCTTCCTTTGGGATCTAGCTATCACTATTACCTGACCATCAGTGATCCTGCCCCCAAGTTTTCCCAAGTGACCAGCCTGTTCCTTGTTTCCCAGTCCTTCCATTTCCAGCTCTCCCTCCCCCCAGTTTTCACCTTTCCCTGGGTCACAGAAGCGCAGGGCAGAGGCGCTGACTGCTCGCACCCTCTCAGCCTGCACTGCGATGTCTGCTTCCACCAGTTCGTGTAGCTGCAGCAAGTCCTCCACTCCAGCCAGGTGCTTGCCCAGGTCCTGAGACTGCAGCCGGCCCTGCCAGACACACATGGCATACCAGTGCCCNTCGGAGAACTGCCTAGCACCCTACCAGCATGCCAAGCTCACTGCATCTTCCTTCCACCCTCTTTAGCTAGCTCCATGTTACACCCGGGTAAGCATAGCTGCTCACTCTCACACACAGGGACACCCCAGTTCTGTTCCCACACTTGGTTCTTTATATCCTCGGTTGCCCTCCNATGGAACAGTGAGTTTTCTTATTAAATCCTGCTCTGGAATTTTTATTGTGAGTCATCTCAGGTCCAGAATCATAGATACCCACTAGTGTCACGGTTCTGTGCCAGCACCCTTCGGTATCTTCTCCCAGACCCACCCTCAAGCACACCTTTCTCCTAGAAGATGGCAGCCTGTTTCTCTGCTCCCACTCTTGCTGCCCACAGACCTTCTGCACATAGTAGCCCAAAGGACCTTGTTGAAATATGAGGTGGAATCACACCTCTTCCTTTCTTTGAAATCCTTTAAATATTCTGCTTGAGTAAAATCCAAATTCCTTGACCAAGCCTGTGGGGCTCTAAGGGAGTAAGCCACAGTGCCCCCCCCGTTATAGCCGCTGGTCTACCTCTGCAATCCCCATGTGCCCCACTTGCACAGCCCAGGGCTGTAGTCTCGTTATTCCTTCTGACCAGAACACCTGCTCTCATCAGAATGCGCCTTGCCTCAGTTCAAATGGCCTTCTCTTTTTTTTTGGTTGTTTCGAGACAGGGTTTCTCTGTGTAACAGCCCTGGCTGTCCTGGAACTTGCTTTGTAGCTCAGGCTGNCCTCGAACTCACAGAGATCCACCTGCCTCTGCCTCCTGAGTGCTGGGATTAAAGGCGTGCGCCACCACACCCGGCTCAAATGGCCTTCTCTTAGAAAGGCCTTGCCCAACCANTTGCTCCACTGCCCCCAGGTCTTAGAACCACCTACTATGGTGTCTAAGGTTTTTATCAGCCTCTTTGCCCCTAGGCTGGGAGCCCCACAGGGACAATCTGTCAGCTCTGCTCATCAGAACCAGGAGGGGCTGGCTCTGCATTAGTACATGCTATAAAGAGATGGGCTGTGTGGGTGAGTGAGGTAGACAGCCACAGCTCAGAACTCCTACCCAGGTGAGTCATGCCACAAATGGCTACTACCTTCATCTCTGCCATCCAGTCCATGAGGTAGAGCAGGTCCTGAAACACTTTCTGCAGCTCCAGGTTTAGAAGAAGTCGCTCACGGCGGGCAGCCACCATCTGCCGTAAGAAGTCCCAGAGCCTGGCTACATTGTGCTGCCGCGCCGCAATNCGTTTAATGTCATGGTAGTTCTCAGCAGCCAGTTCTGCAGCCACAGCATCCACTGCCTGGACCCGGCCACTGTAGGCCACAATGTCTGTCTCAATGGCTTCATGCTTCCGCACTGCAGCCTCCACTGCTGCCAGCTCCAGTCCAAAGTTGTCCTGTGGCAGAGGCAGGGAGGGCAANGTTGGGAATCCAAGGACAGTACCCCAGAGTACTGCCAGATGACAACTTTAGGTAGTGGCTCTCTGTCCCCTCTGTATCACCTCATCCTGCCTCACTATCTTTTCTCCTGGGCAAGCCTTGAGCCCCCAGATCCTGAGTTTCTTGCATGACAGGTACTGTGTTTTATCATCTTCCTACCCTGCAGGANCCCTGACTGGTACTGTCTCTCTCCCATTTCTCCCCACCAGCCTGGATGTGCCTGGAACATGAGTCCTACCTGGGACACGAGGCGCTGNTTCTCACTGAGCCAGGTTTCCCGCATGGCAGCCTTGCGGTCGAAGCGAGCAGCCAGTTGCTCCAGCTTCTCCTGGCGGATCAGCTCTGTGCGCAGGGCCAGCTCTCGCTCATGTTCAGCTTTCTCTAGCCGCTCCCAGGCCTGTGAGGTAGAGACTGGATTAGAACAAGGAGACCAGGGTAGAGGTCAGCAGGGCTGGGGCCCAGGTGAGTACCACAGAAACTTGGTCTAGTGGATTCATGGAACGAGATCAGTGAGGCACTTATGCCTGAAAATATGAGAAAAAGGGAGAGGTGCCAGGCACATTGTGAACCCACATAATAACTGTTTGCTTCTGGATGAGATATGAGGTCATCTATGGAAAATGCCTGATTTGTCTGCAGTGGTGGGACTCTGTGGGTGAACCTTAGTTTACCTGATTTCGTCTAATTGTGTTTGCAAAAACCATAAAGCAGAAGAAGTGATAGTGAAATGGGGACATGATGAACAAGACGAAGGACTGGAGGTCTGATTTATTTACTGGCTCCATACGGAGAGTAAGTAGGCAAAGANATCACAATCATGAGAGGATACCAGAGTTATGTCTGAGAGTGTGGGCGGTGGGTATCAGGGCCTGGTGGAGGTCAAGAAGGCCCTGCGTCACGAGAGGCATGAAGGGTGCCTAGGCCAGGGACGACCAAGGATGGCCGTCTGTGGATGTTAAGGGGGGAACATTGACCTTGTTGATGTCAGAGATGAGCCGGCCTTCACGTGGCGTGTAGACCTTCTGGTTGTTGGCCCGCAGCTTGCTCTGNATGGTGAAGAGCAACACCTCCAAGTTCCCTTTCTCTGTGAACCTGAGGCAGAAACCAAGTCAAGACTAGAGGCAAAGACCACAGGGACCCTAACCCTGACTCCACCCCAGAATACTCATGCTGCTTTTCTTCTCGCAAAAAATAACACCATGTTTTGTGTGAAAGCTAAAAAATACTAGCAAGTAAACCAAAAGAACATACTTTGNTTTTCTTCCTTTTTTTACTGGGTCTTGCTATGTAGCTCAGGCTAGCCTTGAACTCATAATCCTCCTGCCTCAGCCTTTAGAGACCTGGGGTTACAGGTGTGTATCACTATGTTTGGCCCAAGAACATTTTTTATTTTTGTTACTATCTATTTATTTACTGACTGCAGCACGGGGGTGGGACCCAGGGCCTCACACATGCTAAGCAAATTCTCTGCCACTGAACTACATCTCCACCTCTTTAAGAAAACTTTCTGCCAGGTGGTGGTGATACACACCTTTAATCTCAGCACTTGGGAGGCAGAGGCAGGCAGATCTCTGTGAGTTCGAGGCCAGCTTGGTCTATGTAGTNAGTTCTAGGACAGCCAGAGCTACAGCAAAACCCTGTCTCAAAAAACCAAACGAAGAAAAAAAAAACTTTCTGCTTCATCACAGGTCTCACAAAGTTACCTAGGCTAGCTTTGAACTTGAGCTTGTGATCACCCATCCTGTCTGAGCTTCCTGAATAGCCTGGATTATAAACCTGCAACCCCAGGCCCAGCAGAAACATCATTTTAAAGTAACCAAAAACTCCACAGAAATGGTGACTGTTGTTACCCATGGAAGTGCTGGTTTCTTCTGGAANGGTGGGGAGCTCATGTAAACAGAGCTTAGTGATCAACAACTCAACAGCTGTAGCCCAGACCTTGGCTCTCAGCACTTCTCAGTGCTTCCCACATGGTAACTTCTCACCATTGTCTCCATTCTCTCATCCCTGTTTTCCAGGTTAGAACACTTAACACAAACAAGCTGTATACGTTGTCCAACACAACTGCTGAGTGGAAGAGCTAGGATTTGAACCAGGCACTTTAAACTCAGGTGCTTACCACTTTGTTTGCTGTGGCTTATGAAGAATTCTTGTAGCCCACTTCTTTGACTATGACAATCTTTTCATGTCAAAACTCATTTTGAGGGATACTATTTGCAGTGGTTTGCTTCATGACTTATTATTATTATTTTACAAAGGTCATGCTGAGGAGTGTCCTTGAGCTTACATCTTTGTTGAATGACCAGAAAAGGATTTTCCGGGTAAAGGGCACCTCAAACCATTCCCTGGGCTGTACAGAATAGTTATTTTCTAGATGAATATTAGTTTTGGAGCTAACATATTAACTCCAAAAGGGCTTGATGATGATAATCTCTCTCTCTCTCTCACACACACACACACACACACACACACACACACACACAGTCTCTCTGCCTGTCTCTCTCTCTCACATACACACACACACACTGTCTCTGTCTGTCTGTCTGTCTGTCTCCC
>LZPO01008032.1:275590-291243 GCA_001675575.1 Neotoma lepida
CCTCCTACTTCAGTTAACAATCCGACAGTCCCCCACAGACATGCCCGTAGGCCAATCTCCTCTGGACAGTTCATTTGTGGAGACTTTCCTCTCAGATGGCTCTCTCTAGGCTTTATCACATTGACAGTTAAAGAAAGCTAACTAGGCCAAGTTGTGAAGAACAGAGGTCTCTAGTTCCTCGATTTGTCCTTCATTACCCTATAAACAGGCAAGGAGTTTTACTTTCCACTGGGCCTAGGCCTCTTTTCCCATCCTTTTCCACCAACAGAGTCTCTGGATTTGCTCTGTAAATATTTATATAAAACTAAATTGTAGGGCAGAGTTGAATCACCCGGAGCAAAGAGCACTATAAGCCAGGCACGACCTGAACCAGTCCCCTAACACTTTTGGTTTTGAACAAGAAAATAGAGTCTGATTCAGAGCATTGGCCTTGGCCCTACTCTGTTTGGAATTAAAATCTCCTAACCAGCAGCTGTTCTCAGTTCAGCTGAAAGAAGGGTGTTAGAACCCAACCTCTCCACAGACCATCCAGCAAAAGAACCCCCACATGACACCCAGTTTCCCCCTCACTAGTTTATGATACTATTTTCCTTTGATAGGAAAAACCCCACTACAGCCCCATCTCTGTGCCCTGACAGTCAGTTTCTAAGCATTCTGGATGCCCCATCGTCTTGAACAATATGTTTTCTGTGTTCNAACAGCTGCCAGCTCCAGAGTCTTATGGTTTTCTGCTTGAGATTTCCCTACCCAGATCATCCCTTACATATGACCTGGGTCCCCATGCTCAGACTTCCAGCAAACCCCCAGCCACATGACTGTCATCCCCCTTCAATGGAGAATCCTCAATTTTATTCTCCTCCAAGGATTCCTGAACACTGGCAGAAGGGAGGCGCCACCCTTAATCCAGATTACAGTCCTGCACTCCCTCATTCTTAGCCACTGACCTCAGCCAGGCCCAAGAAGCTTATGTGGTGGTTAGCGTCAGAATAGCGTTACCTCCCACTAGCTTCAGGCTAGAGGTCTTGATAGGTCTTGATAAAACCTCTGCCCACCCAAGTACTGCAGTACAGACTCTGCCAGGCCATGGTTGGTCCTGCAGGCAGCTGGGCCCTCTCTCACTTTCCTCCAATGGTACTGGTTTGAAAAACTAGAAACCCTATTTCCTGCCCTGCCTTGTCCTCTGATCCCTCCTCTCATGACATCCTGCTCCAGATTAATTCTTTACCTCCCTTAGAGAGTGGCCCTTCCTCCTCCTGCTTCATTCAGCACTGAATGCACCTTTACTGTGCTTATCACATTTATGACCGTTAGTTGTTTGTGTGTCTCTGCTTGTTCCATTTTTAACTCCTTGAGAAAGAAGGTATTTCTCTCTCTCTCTCTCTCTCTCTCTCTCTCTCTCTCTCACACACACACACACACACACACATTTCTTTCTGGCTCCAGCAGAATAAGTAGTCAATAAAGAGATATCACATTAATTCATTGTCATTCTTATTTTGGTCATTGGATCAATGTTTTTCTTGGGGATGAAGAAAACACTCATGGGAAGAATGGAGATGGAGGAGAAAGACTGCTTCTCTACTGGAGGACTTTCAGGGCTAAGGACTAGCATCAGACCAAGGAGTTGCAAATACAAATCACATGACCTGAGTGCTGGGCCACTGAAACTGATCACTGCCTCCCTCCACACCCCATTTCTGGTTTGGCAGCTCTGGAATGGACCTGGGACTCTGTATCTCTAACTCATTCCCAGGTGGTTCAAAAGATGCTCACGAAAGGAGCGTACTCAGAGGGCCATGATGTCCAAGCAAGCAGCTGGAACTACTTAGGGAAGCTCTGAGGACTGAGAAGGCACAAAGTTCCACGAGTGAGTGTGACTGTGGATGACTTCTAAGCATGTGCAGGCCTTATCCGAAGCTAAACTAAATATCTCTTCCCTCTCAGAACAGGAGCCAGAGCCCCAGGCCGAGACAGCAAAAAGGAAGATGAAGTGGGCTCTAGAGCTAATCAAACCGAATTGATACTGAGAGGAAGGAGAACAGGGCTGAACAGCCATGAACAGAGGGTGAATAATACGTTAGGACAGACGGGACTTGAGCAAAGTAAAAATCTCATCCGACTCAAAGTATAAATGGATGGATTGGCAGGGAGAGAAAGGGGGAAAGAATCACAGTGAAATTCAGGGTGCTTGAGGAAGCCAGAGAAAGATGCTCCAGGACAGAGGCGAAAGAAAAATAAACCCCAACCTTTCTCCCAGGCAGTGTTCCTGATAAAGCTCAGGACTCTGCTGTGAGAAATTTAGGGAAGACGCATATATTTTTCATTTTCTCCTTTAGAATCTGCTATTTAGGCTGAGGATGGTGCTGCACACCTGTAATCCTAGCACCCAAGAAACTGGCAGGAAGATCACCTGGTCTAAAACCTAAATAAACACAAAATCCTCCACCCGGGGCATAATTATTCAGCCTCATTTCCCCTCCCTTACCACCCCGCCCCTAAGCTTGAGCTTACATCAGTTTCTTTACCAGAAAAGCCTAAGCTCCATCTTAGCTCTTCCCTCACCACCGATCCTGTGCTCTTCTCAACATACCAAGAGGTTGGTTGCCCCATGCTCAAGCTGAGATACACACATACACATATGGAACTCACTCTGCTCTCTTCACCTTCAAGAGAAAACCGGGTTGTGGATACTGACTGACAATGCCTATAAACCCAGGCTCTCAAAATTGGAATTGTAATGGGGGGCGGCAGCTGCGAAATCATGTTAGGACAGGGGCAAGCCTGCATCTCAGACAAGCATGCAGTGTCATGGGGATACTGGGGTGCAGTAGGCTGGAGCCAGAGTGGATGGTGTAAATGGATGGTGGAGCTGGAACTGGAACCCCTGCCACGCAGCCTTGTTGGGTAGTTGTATGATAGGCAGACTCCACAGCCCTGTAAATGTATGGAGCCCCAGAAACACCTTACACAACGCTTCCTCACAGACTGAAGAGGTTTATCCTCTCTAGCAGCTACAGTCATTACCACAGAGGTGAGGAGAAGCCCAACGAAGCCCCATAGTCAGCTGCCAACAAGCTGCGGAGCTGGAGGAAGCTGGGTATTCACAGGCCCCGGACAGACCGGAGCGCGTCCCCAGTCCCACGATCGGCGCCGGCCGGTACACCGCAGGAATAGCCGCACCACGAAAAGCCTGCGCTGCCAGACGCGCTCCGAGCCCAGGCGACCGCGATCCATCAGCGCGTCTGTCAACCCAACTCTTCCAGACTCTTCTCTGCGCTCCGTAGAGGTCCGCGTACCCCAAGCCTCGACCCCGACGCTCTTCAGTGGTACCTAGCTGGCCCGCACAGAACCCGGGTACTAGGCGTCGCATCCTCCCTCCTGGGGTGCCCAGGACCGACCCCACCGCCTGCATGCGGCCGCACAAAGCGCGCCTCCTTGCCGGCCGGGACAAAGCGGGCCGGGGCGCCGGCATGCACCTACCTGGGTGCAGAGCGCCTGCCGGGTAGCGGGAGCGCGGCTGGCCGGGGCGCACTGGTCGTCGCCGCACCCACAGCCGGGTCGCGGGGGCTGGTTGCGGGCGGTCACAGGCGGCGGCGGTGGGGCGGCCGCGGGGCGCACGGCAGGCGGGCGCTGTCACAGGGCGCGAGCGGCGCGGGGGGCGCGCGGGGCCGGCAGCCGCGGGGCGCGTGGCGGCTGCGCGCGGGCGCGAGCGGCGGGACTGCGGCGCGGCGGAAGGAGGACAATAGCCTCCCCCTGCCGCAGGCCGCCGGCTCCCGCGGGAGGCCCGGGACCATCTGGAGCTCGCGGGCCCCGCGGGGCTAGGGGCGGGGCACGAGGCACCCCCTCCCCGCCCGGCGTCATGGCAACCGCGGCCCCTCTCGGTTCTTACAGTGGTTCCCCGGCCGGGGGTCGCTGACCTTCCCCGGGGCAAATTCAGGACGGCCGCTCCTCCGCCGGCTCCCGACCCCCCACGGTCTTCCGCGTGGATGCCCTGCTTGACCCCCACCTTCCGGTCCTCGGGTACCACCCACAGTTAACGGGGCTCATTCTTCCCAGTTTGGACACTCCACCTTTGTCTCTGATGCGCCTTTGCCGGGATGCGCAGCCCTTTTTAATGTCACTCACCTCCGAGGTTTCCCCGAGATGCGGCCTCCGTTTCCTTTTCAAATGTCCCTTTTTGGGCACCTCCAGGCCATCTCGCTTAAGCGTTTCTCTCTGCCTTGCCCCCTTTCTCTCGTCCTCCTTCCGGCAGGTAGGCTGGCCCGCTTTCCAAAAGCATCTCCATGGTGCTCCTGGAGATTTGCCTTCTCACAAATCAGATTCTCGGAGCCGTCATCACAGCGGCTCCTCAGCTCCTCTCATTTATCAACCAGGAGAATTCTGGCCTAGTCACTGTCTTAAGGGGGTTGGGGGCAGGGATGGACATTTCTAGGCCTGGCACGGCTGGGTTTCGTCTTGGTTTATTAGCNGCTGAGTGGTCTACGGTTTAATGGCATTAACCAAGGTGAGCTGCTATCTGCTTAGAAGAGAAAGCAAATCAGAGCAAATGCACAGAGTGGGTGCTCGCAGTGGGTGCTAAAAGTGCGTTATGTCATGTGACACTCCCACCCCCACTCCAGCTCTGAAAGTACTGTTCTTCCAGATTGGAGAGCTAAGCTCAGGGAGGAACCAGAAGGGAAAAAAACAAAAAAAACCCAGGATGGATTTTGTAAAGACTTTGGGTTTTATATACCCCGGAGAAGAGGTAGGCCCCTTCAAACCTGGGGAATGTCTGAACTGGACAAGTAAGGCCAACAAAAAGAATGCTCTTTCAGTGAATTATTGGGCTTAAGGTTTTATAATGGCTTTATTGTTAGTCAGATTTTAGCATTTTGCTTTTTTCTGAAAAGGTATGCATATCTAAGACAGCTACATGTATGATTTTCNCAAAGTGAAATTGTGCTAAATGTACTTTTAAAAATCTGCAAGGTAAAACACAATCTTGCTATCACTACTAAACAATTGTATTGCTCCATCTATCTGGCCTTGGTTTTCCTCATATATAAAGTGAGTTGGGAGAGGGATTGGGGAGTTTTGTTAAAGACTGCTAATCTGACCTGAGTCTACCATTAAACTGGAGTTTAGCCTTCTCTGGTACAGCTCACTGTAAACTGTAATTCAGGGTATTTATGATTTTTTAAAAAAACAGCCACTTTTTAAGATGTGCTACACCTTTAATCCCAGCACTTTGGGAGGCAGAGGTAGGCAAATCTGTGTGAATTCAAAGCCAGCCTATTCAACAAGGGAGTTCCAGGCCAGCCAGGACTACAAACAAAACAAAACAAAAACCACATCACTCTTCTTCAAGCAATGGAATCAGGAGAGGACATAAGCTTCTACTCTCCCTAGAGATCAGAGTATTCTGGATGTTAAGGAAGAAAGAGACCGAGGCGTACATAATGGTCATTGTAGAAACTTGGGATGGGAATTAGCTGACCAACAAACAAATTGCTGCTGCTCAGGATTATGGGAACTGAGGGTCTCAGGGACAGCCTGTTAGGTTGTGGCCATTAGGAGGCAAGGATGTTATTAGGTCCTGTGGTTGACATAAATAATAGCTTTTGTAGATCAATCTCCCCTTTTTGGCATTGCAAATCTTTCAAAAAGCCTTGTAAAATAAGCATTCTAATTTTCATCCTTAATTTATTGATGAGCAAAATGCTATTCAGACACCTAAGTGGAAGTCCGTGTTAATAGAACTAACTCATGGTAGAGACTCCTTATCTTCTAATTCCTGGTCTGTTCAGAGGAAGACTATGGCAGAATAATTAAAAGCATAGATTTGGGGTCTGGGGTAGATCACTTGCCTACATGCACAAGNCCTTGAGTTTAATCCCTAACACCAGAGGGGTGAGGGAAGGAAGGCAGCAATGGGTTTGGAGTTAGACTCCCTGAGATTAGTATCTAGTTAGGAGCTGTGAGTGGTGGTTCACACACGTCATCCAAGTGCTCAGGAGGCTGTAGCTTGAAGGTTACAATAATAGCCTGGACTACAGAGTGAGACTGTGTCTCAAAATAAATAGATAAAGTCTAGTTTTGTTGTATGACCTTAGATACGTACTTACCTTCTTTGTGACTGGGTTTCCTCACCTGTAAGATGTGAGCATCGAGTGAATTATGGCAGGTAAAGTACTAGAACGGCATTCCGCCCATAGTAATCACTCAGTCCATGGCAGCCATCATTTTACCACATTCCTGCTTCACTGTACTGTTTCCCAATTTGGAAAGGAAGCGTGCTCAGTATGGGAATGCTGAGATCACTCAGCTCAGCTCTGCACCTGGGTTGCTCTGGAAACTCGTTATTTTGCACTGTAGTGAACAGTACAGTCAATGGCAAGGAGGAGCTCTGCTTCCTTTTCCTGTGAGCTGCAAAAGTGAATGGAATGATACCCACCAAGCATGCTGAGCTGCTCAGAGGATTCAAGGTTCCTGCTTAGCTTAAGCATGATTCACGGGAAGGTCTTGGCTGTATTGTCACACCTAGAACTGGAGCTGAGTTTTCTGCTCTTTCTGTACCACGGAAGAGGTGTCTCCCTTCTTTCATCCAAGACTGATTCTTCTGGTTCCTGTCCTAAGTCTCATCTCTCCCAACCCTTATGGCCCTCACTTCTTCTGGTNACCATTTAAACATGTTTAATTATCTACCAGCTTAAAAAGCAGGAATTTTTTTTTTCCCCGTCCCCGAGACAGGGTTTCTCTGTGTAGCTTTGCGCCTTTCCTGGAACTCACTCAGTAGCCCAGGCTGGCCTCGAACTCACAGAGATCCGCCTGCCTCTGCCTTCCGAGTGCTGGGATTAAAGGCGTGCGCCACCACCGCCCAAAAAGCAGGAAATCCTGATGCCTTCTATGTATTGTTATCATTCCCCCCTCCTCCTTCCTTTTGTTGCCACTGACCCTTGCGCTTTGCGCTTGCTTGGCTAGTATTATACCCTGAGATAGAACTTTCTTGAGTCATCTACACCCATTGGCTCCGCTCCCTCACCTCTATCAAGCATTCATTAAAAAAAATGTTATGACCTAGTATGTGCCAGGTACTGTGCTAGGATCTTGGAGGACCCTCTCGTGGGGATCACAGACAGTAATAAAATGGTTGCTTAGTTATAACCACAAAGTACAATCAGTGTTATAAATGAAGACTTCAGATGTTATAGGAGAGTTTAACAGAGAGCCATAACCTGGTAAAGGGAGGATAAAAGGAGACTCGCCCAGAACATGTCACCTGAGATTGGAAATGAGAAGCACTAACAAGTCAGAGAATGGGGAATAGTAATAGCAGTCATTAACATTAATTGAAGACTATTTCTTGCAGTTTACACCCTACTTCTCTCCCCTCTTTCTTCCTCTTTCTCCCAGAGTCTCACTATTGTAGCCATGGCCAGCCTGGAACTACTACTATGTAGACCAAGTCGCCCTCCCCCGAAACTTGCTATGATTTTCCTGCCTCTGCCTCCTGAATACAAACCTATCTTATTTAGGTTTTAAAAAAGGTATTTTTTATTTTATATGTGTGAGTGTTTTGCCTGCATGTACTTATGTGCACCATATTTGTGCCTGGTACACACAGAGGCCAGAAGNTGTTGGATTCTCCTGGAACTGGAGTTACTGATGGTTCTGAGCTACCAGGTCGGGGCTGGGAACTAAATCTTTATCCTCTGCAAGAGCAACAAGTGCTCTTAAACTCTGGGCCATCACTCTAGCCCTCTTATTTAACTCCTTTAGGAACNTGGAGAGAGAAACATTAAGCCCATTTCACTGATAAGATAGAAGAGACATTGATAGAACATCTTACCTAAGATCACTGAAATGGGAAGGGATAGAGATATAGAGATATCTATAGCANTTAAAGAATTTTGACTTTCTTACCTTTAGTGTCCTGGAGGCTANTGAAGGATTGAAACAAGGAAGTCAAATGGGTGCCNTTGTTTTTCAAAAAGGCTNGCTGGTGTGTGGGGAGGTGGTGGAAAGGATGTCTATTTGGGAGAGAAGCCAGTTAGGACGTTACACTGGTGCTGGGGGCAGAGAAAATGGTAGCTAGAACTCAGTGGGTGGCAGTGGAGACAGAAGTGCATATTAGGATAAACTGGTAAGATGTGTGTAGAAATGAATTTTGCATAGCTATGTTGGAGAGGATAAGGGCTTGTGAAGGACAGAATGAGCAAAGGGAAGGAGAGAAGGATGACCAGGTTTAAAAGTGGGAGACTATTGGTTTTGGAACCTTGGATTTGAAGTATCTTTGAGTCAAGTGGAGGTACTAGTTAGTCAGTTATACATGGGTTTGGAGTCATCTGCATTTAGGAAATCCATTTGGAAGACATCAGTGTAGAAATCGAAGGAGAAAGATGCTTTGATGTGATTGTTTTAATGTATACATGGGTGCACACATACACAGTCTCCCCCACACAAACCTGGTCATACAGCATATCAGAAAATAGCACCTTCCTCCTTCCACTTGCTCAATCCACCTTCAACAAGCCCCCTTTCCTCTCTAACATACCAATTCATTTCAATCTGTGTATGTGTGGGGGCCAGAAGTTAACACTGGGTCTCTATTACTCTCCACCTTTCTTTTTGAGAAAATCTATTCTTGAACCTGGAGTTCTCAGTTTTGGTTGAGCAGGGGGATCTGCCTGTCTCTGCAATACCCCAGTTCTAGGGTTACAGGCACTTTGCCACCACACCTGGCATTCACACAGCTGCTGGGGATCTGAACTGAGGTCCTCATGCACGTACAATGAGCGATCACCCACTGAGTGATCTGCCCGATCCCTGTGATTGATTTCATGCAACCCAGATCTATCTTTTACTCTTCTAGGCTGCTTACAAAACGGTCATCAATGATCCTGTTCTAGTTGCTAGTTATTGCCCCTCTTGGCATGATAACAACTTTTCTCTTTGCTTATGGTTTCCATCCTCTATTGTGTGTTGTTGGTTATTTTTTACTCTTTTGCGGGGGCCGCCAGCCTGCTCCCAAAATAAATAACACACGGAGGCTTCTTCTTAATTATAAATGCCCAGTCTTAGCTTGGCTTGTTTCTTGCCAGCTTTCCTTAACTTAAATTATCCCATCTACCTTTTGCCTCTGGACTTTTTCCTTTTCTTACTTCTGTATATCTTTCTTTCACTCTTACTCCATGGCTGGTTGGGTGGCTGGGTGGCTGGGTGACTGGCCCCTAGAATCCTCCTCTCCTTGTACTCTTGCTTTCTCTTCTTTTCCTCCCAGATTTCTCCTTCTATTTATTCTCTCTGCCTACCAGTCCTACCTATCCTTTCTCCTGCCTTGTTATTGGCCATTCAGCTCTTTATTAGACCATCAGGTGTTTTAGACAGGCAAAGACACAGCTTCACAGAGTTAAACAAATACAACATAAAAGAATGCAACACATCTTTGTGTCATTAAACAATTTTCCACAGCATAAACAAATGTAACACATCTTAAAATAATATTCTACAACACTTGTGGGTTTTGTTGTTGTAGTTTGTTTTGTTTTGTTTTCAATTCCTGTAGTCCNTTCTTCTCTGTTTCTTTTCTGCTTATCACTTGTTTCTGATGGTGGTGGTTTTGTCTAGGCTTGTCCTTATTCTATGTCTCTTTCCTGGACCACCTTACTCACTGGAACCCTTGAATGGCATTGTTAATCCATCCGTTTGACAGAGAACATTCACCTGCTGAAATCCTTAGGGGCTTCATAGCAGAGTTCGCATGCCTTGTGTACTTCTCCAGCCCTACCTCATCCCTCCTTAATTTATGTCATAACCATATGAACTCTAGATATTTCCCAACATGTGTGAGGTTTTTAAACATGCTGTTCATGGTGGCACAGGCCTATAATCTCAGCACTCAACAGCAGAGGCAGGAGACTCAGCAAGTAATTTGAGGCCAACTAGACTACACCAAGAGTTCGAAGCTGGCCTGGGTTACAGATTCTGTCTAAAAACATGGGGAAAAACATTGGAACATGCTACTTTCTTTTCTCTCTCTTTCTTTCTTTCTTTTTTTCTTTTCTTTTCTTTTTCTTTTCTTTTCTTTTTTTTTTGAGACAGGTTTCTTTGTGTAGCCCTGGCTGTCCTCGAACTAGCTCTGTAGACCAGACTGGCTTCAAACTCACAGAAATTCACCTGCCTCTGCCTCCCAACTGCTAGGTTAAAGGTGTGNGCCACCACCCAGCCTGGACATGCTAGACTATTCCCCATTCTTTAAATGTTTACTCATCCTTTAGGTTTCAACTAAGATATCACATTTTGTTTTATCTGATACAAGATCTTAGTATTCAGGCCAGACTGGCCTGAAACTCAATGTGTAGACTAGGATGGGNTTTGAAGTTATGATCCTCATGCCTCTGCCTCAATTCTGGAATTACAGTGCTGCATCATTCAAAACTCCATACTGAATCATCATTGCCCAATGGTCATGTTTCTTTCAAGCTGTGAGCACCACGAGGGAAGATAACACACTCATTTCATAGGCCTATAGATATCTATGTAACAAACTAATGCATGACACAGAAGACCTTGGAAGGGAAGATGGTTCTGTATTGAAACTAGATTAAACTGAATGTTTTCATATTAAATAGTATGGCCTTGTTTGTGTTATAGTACAGGGGATGGAACTTAGGCATGCNAGGCAGATGTTCTACCACTGAGCCATATCCCCAGGGTCTTTCCCAATTATTTTATCTCCAATCTGTGTTCTATCATTTAAACATCAGAAAGAACTTTATGCATGGACTGTTCTCTGCATAAGTTCACTGCCAAGATACCTGAATATCTGAGTTAAATTCCTAGTGTTTGTGATCTTTCTCTTTCTCTCCTTCCCTCCCTCCCTTCTTCCTCTTAACTCCTCTTCTTCCTCNTTCTTCTCCCCACAACTGCCTTTGTGAACATCTGTGCAAACACAGGTATTTGTGTATGTATGTGTACAGAGACCAGAGGAGAAATTTTGGTGTCATTCATCAAGTGCCATCCACCATTTGTTTGTTTGTTTGTGTTTACCGTTCTAGCAGCTGTGGGACCTGGGAGAATGGAGCTGATAAATAAGGTGGACTCAAGTCTCATGCAATNGCTGACTTTATTCAGAGCATCAGACAATTTATACTCTGAAGGTTATGAGGAGTCACATGAGTAAAGTGTACAGTCACAAGGGCAAGCTGCACATAGTCNTGCTTTTGTTTGTTTGGTTTGTGTGTTGTTTTTTTTCTTTGGTTTTGGTTTTTTGAGACAGGGTTTTTCTGTGTAGCCCTGCCTGGCTGTCGTGGAACTCTCTCTCTCTGTAGACTAGGCTAGCCTCAGAAATCCTCCTGCCTCTGCCTCCTAAGTGCTGGGATTAAAGTCGTGAGCCAACACCGCCCAGCACCAATTCTGTGCTTTGAAAAAATGAGGTCACAAAACTCTTGTCTTAGTTTCTTGGAGTTTTCTCACAAGCACTCAGAATTCTCCTCACATGACTCCATTCTTGGACCATGTTCTGATAGTCTGTTTTGAGACAGAGTCTCTCACTGGCCTAGATAGCCCTCACCAAGTAGGCTAAGCTAGCCAGTCAGAGAGCCCCCACCCCCTAGGGATCTGCCTGTCTCTGCCTTCCCCAGTGCTGGGATTGTAAGAAGATACCACAATGAGCTTTATTTATCTATTTATTTTTTAAGATATGTTCTGGAGATTGAACTCAGAACTCAGGTCATTCTGCTTGCAAGGCAAGCACTTTACTAGATGAGATATCTCCTCACCTTTGACTTTTAAACTCTTTAACTAGTCCTATTAAAAGCTATACCAAGGGCCATGCTAGTGGTGCTATAGTTCCTATAGTTCCAGCTACTCAGGAGGCTGAGACAGGAGAATTTCTGGAGCCAAGCGTTTGTCTCAAAATCAAATCTACAGAGGATACTATTCTTAAGACATTTGGCTCTTCAGCTATAAGAGCCAAGTGCTTGAAAGGGATTTCAAGTTTTTCTCCAGAAGCTTCTTCTAAATATCAAGAGACAGACAGATCTGGTAAGCCTAAAGTTCAGAGATTATGCCATCATCTGTTGGATTGGAAAAGACATGTGGATTTTCACATAGGAAATATAATTTCTGGGATTGGAGCAGCATTGAAAAGGCTGAAGGCACGAGAGCAAGAGCATTCTGATTCCCTTGGCCTAGACTAGCAGTAGTGGACAGAAGAGCCTGGACACTATTTCATTCCTGGAACTCTAAGAAGAAACAGTCTTTCAAAATACCTGATGCCAGTAGCTGGCAACTGCCTCAGAGTGTTAATAGCATTGTCCGTGTAGACCAGCACTGTCTGTGTAGACCTGTGTAGGCAAAGAAAGTCTGGTGTAACCCTCCCTACTGACCCTGCCCTGCTCTTCCATCTCATCCCCTAATCCTGGATTTCCCTGGCTCCTTGATATTTGGAGGAAATTCTGAAAAGTTCCTTGGTACCCATCCCCTTAGAGGTTTATATGGGTCTATGGTGGGTGTGTGTGTGGGGGCATGATGGGACCTAAAAGCCAGGATGCTTGTGGAGTTGGTGTGAAGTAAGGGCCAAGAACCCCAGAGAGACATCGTGTGAATGGCCCAGGCCAGGCTCCAGATGGAAGTTCAGCAGTAGCAGGAAGAGCTGTGGTGGCACTAGAAATCATTACTGTGCTTCAGCTAGACCAAGACCACCTGGGAGGGATCTCTGCTACAGAGTCAGTGGTCTCAGGGCCCAATGGCCACGATCAAAGGAANGAAGCCACACTTTTATCAGGCAAGAAAGACAGAAAAGTGATAGTTAGCCTTGATGCTCCTTCCTTCAAGTTAGAGTATATAACCCCTCAAGTAGAAGACCACAAGAATGGGGCAGGTAAGAGGATCCTAAGAGACAGAGCTTAACACTTAAGACTGATTGAGTTGTCTTGACTTGGTCAGGTTCATTCTTCTGTCATTCATAGAAACAGGGCTGAGAAATAAAGAAAACTGCGTCCTTTCCCCCATGAGTCTTTGCTGCCCAAGGAAAGGTTAGAAAGGGGAGCTCCCAGGGGAGCACGCACCTTCAGACTACAGGCTTAATTAACTGTAACTAACATAGATCAGGACACCAGCTTGACAGCTTCGGGCATGATGTGCAAAGGACCAACCTGTGTTTAAAAGCAAGTCTGCNGATGAGACTGCAGGTAAGATTTGAGTCCAATGGGGCCTTTTGATGGGTGGGGGTGGTTGCTGTAGGGCATAGAGGACTGAAAAGGAGTCCCACCTTAAGCCTCCTTATACAATGTAGGAAAGTTTGGGGTCCTAGGAACCCCAAGGGCTGTGTTCTGCTCCAAGTGATGCTCTGACTGCATTGTGGTATTGACTAAATGGAGGACACTGAGATATCACATCATTTATCTCTGCCCAGTCTCGATTCGAAACAGCACTTACTTATTATGTTCCATCCCTGCCAAACTATTTTTAACTCAAAAACCTAAATGCCATTAAAAACTGGGCTCATCTGAATGATCTTGACCCATCTAGGAGCAGGCTGGGGTCAACCATGCTATCCAGTAACTTTTTACCAGTCAATAGTGAGGCATTTCTTTCTTCTAAAAAGCTCATGCCATTAACCCCTGGGAGTACAAAGACCCTGGAAAAAAGTGTCTGCTCTCAACCATATCCTAGAAATAAAACTTGGCAGTATCTGTTTAATCCTAGTAGCTGAAGGGAAGTTGTTGAGGGCTCATCGGTTAAGCTGTACTGGGATATGTGAGCTGTTCTGAGAAACCTGCAGTGCCCATAGCCAANAAGAGTCGGTTTTATGTGTATCTCTGAAGTGTAGACATTTAGGTCAGTTTTCAGTGTCTTAGCCCAATCTACTCATATTGTGGTTTACCTAGATGTTCTGTTACTGGCATCTGAAGCCTCTGNTGGTAAAGACAATAGACTCCAGACTCGATGGCCTTGTTTGAACTCTGGTCTGTCATTTTCTAATTGAGTGGCCTGAGAAAAGGTACGCAACTTCTCTAAGCCTGAATTTCCTCATGTATAAATAATTAGGATAATTTTACAGAAGGAAATTGTGGTGAGAAATTAAATAAAACATGTCAGGTGTGAGGCACCAGGTGCCAGATAAGTGCTCGACAGTGTTTGCTATGCCTGTTATCATTATTTTGCATGTTTTGTATGTAGGCAAATTTTGCCATAAGGAAAACATAATGCATGAACATTTAGATTTGTATGAAAGTCAAATAGGGGATATTTCTGCATTAGATAATGATTGTCCAAGTCTGGCCTGGTGGACCTCAAGCCTCTAATACCAAGTGCTTGGGAGGCTCAGGCGAAGATGGCAAGTTCATGGCCTGCCTGGCTTAGAAAGTGACCTTAAGGCCAACCTGAGCAACTTAGACTGCACTTGTTTAAAAAATAAAAAGTGAAACAAGGAGCGGGATGTAGCTCAGTGGTAGAGTGCACACCCAGCATGTCTAAAGCCCCAGGTTCAATGCCCAGCCCCCACTTCCGTGTATGAAAGAACTGATAAAGGGTTTTAAAGCAGTCAACTTCCCTGTATGTCTAAAATGATTTGATTCACACGAAACTAGTTTATACAATGTTTTAGGGATACAGCATGTGTGCCAAGCTCAGGTCATCTATAATACAATCATTCAGGCCAGGTCTGAGCCACTGTGACAGGTTAACAATAACCATCCCGAGTATTCCCCAGGGCCCTTTATAAGGGGATTACATGGATTCTCTGTGGTTTCAAAGGACAGATTTGTGACTAATGAGTGGAAGACACAGGGCTGGGGAAATGGGGGGAGATGGTAGTGCCTGTGATGGAAAACTCTTCCAAACCACTGCTTTCCAGTGTGGAATGGTTTGTGGTGGCAAACTTCCTAACACAAGACATTCAAGTAAACACTAGATATCAACTTAAGTGAGGGACGGCTTAACTATTGAACAAAATGGGGAAGTGAAGTAGGTCAATTGTTTCCCGTTCTTACGTACACTACGCAAACTGGCTTGATTCTCTACCTTGGATACCAGAAAAGACAGGGAAGAGAGTGGCTCTTCAGAGGGTGGGATGGGGGTGAAGGGAAGGAATTGGAGTAAACATTGCTTCTCTGGCTGGGAAATACTGGATTAAATGGCCTCTAAAATTTCCTATAATTTAAAGATCCGAACTCAAATTATTTCATGGATGTTATTTTAACTATATTCCTTGGAGAATTTTCCTATTTTAGTTGTGGAAAATTAGAACATAACACCTAAAGGAAGTGGTAAAATGGGAAGGAATTAGACANGTTGACCCTTTTAGACGTTTGATCCCACAGCCTCTTTTCAACTCGTGAAAATGAAAATTGGAGAAAAAGAAGACAGCCATCAAAGCCAGAATGGATATAATCAAGTCACTTTTAGAGATCAGTGAAAAATCAGCTAAGTTCCAGCTTTNAGATGTGTAGACCTGAGTTCCCGGTAAAGTGCTCCAAGACTGACCCAAGACTGAACTTTTGGCACTNACGTCCTANAAGATGAAGCTTTCTCCCAATTAGCCTACTTGTCTTAAAATCCAGTTGATTGTCTNACATTGCCATCAAAAGGCTTACTTGGTCACGTGTGACCAGTTACTCAGCTGCTTCCATACTCTTGGCCACACAGCCAACTGGCTGTATCAGCTGGTG
>LZPO01008032.1:294517-314449 GCA_001675575.1 Neotoma lepida
GGGCTCGCGGCGGGCGGGCGGAGCGCCAGCCCAGGTTGAAGCCGTAGCTGAGGAAGAGGTGGTGACCAGTTAGCAGTCCTGAGCGCTGTGGCCGCTCTCCTTACAGAATGGAGAGGACGGCTTTGGCTGTCTGCGAGGTGATGCTGGGAAGGGAGAGAAAGATCCTTTTCTGAGAACAGGGCACTGTGAGGAGACCTCAAAGTTTGGGGGGAAGGGATCCGGCATTCCCTGAGGTGGAGGAGAAAATGCCGCGAGTGGCTAGAAGAGGTTAAGTCCCGCTTTCTTTGAGATTGTGGGGAGGGCGTGAGGCCCGAGGCATGGAGGTGCTGGACTATACAGCACCCTCGTGGGGCCTCCGTGAAGAACCAATGTATTCCCGGCTTGCCTTCGTGCGAGCTAACACCAACTCCTAAAGCTGAGCGAGCACCAACTCCTAAAGCTGAGAACTCGAAAGCTCACGAACTACGGTGTTTGCCAAACCTGAGAAGATTCTGAGAGGGAAGTCGGCCAACTCGATTCCCAGTGTTTTCTACCCACCTGTGTTGAGAGGGGGCTTGGAAAGGCGGGAAGGAAATGTGCAGCCATGAAAGGGTGGACCAGGGAGTCAGATGGTAGGCAAGGAGGCACCAATCCGTGTAAAATGGGAACATGAGGACAAGGTGTGATATGACCCCCGGGACAGCCACCGTGAGGTGCAGTCCTGGGCTGAATGACAGAAGGTTGAATCCAAGAGCTCGTCCTAGGTTCTTCATACCTGTGGACTGAGAACTCTTTAGTNCTGGAAGATGGCACTGAATGAACACCTGGTGCCAGCTAGCAACATGTGTTTGCTTCACTGCTGAACTTTGCAGCCATTACCTAGTGGGGCACTTAGGTCCAGATCTAAAGAATGCTGCAGGTGAAGAGAGAGAGAATCACAGGCTCTGAGATAACTTAGAATATTCGTGGTCCTCCGTNTTCTTTGTCATCGTCAAAGGAAGCTGGGGGATTAGATTTTACTGATGACAGAACCTGGGATAGAACCCAGGGCTCTGACTCACCAGCCAGCATTCTTTTCCCAGCTGCTATCATTATACATAAAGACGCTGGAAAAATCTGCACAGAGGGTGCACAGGAAATCAGAAGATAATGTGAAGGGAGCTGTTAGATTGTAGAAAAACTCTCTGCCTTAAAAAAAAAAAAGTGTTGGCTGAGAAATTTTAGAGTGCTTGTTGCCTTTGCAGAGGCCTGAAGTTTGATTCACAGCACCCTTGTGGCAATGCTGCCTCCTGACCTCTGTGGGCAGCATGTGGTACAGTTATGTGTATACAACAAAACACTCATACACATAAAAATAAGTCTTTTCCACCTGGTGTGGTGGCTCATGCCTTTCATCCCAGCACTTAGGAGGCAGAGGCAGGTGGATCTCTGTGAGTTCAAGGCCATCCTGGTCTGCAGAGCAAATAGAAAGTTGTGAGGTACCCTGAGGGTGCTGGGAACTGAACTCTGGTCTTCTGCAAAAACAGCAAGTGCTCTTAACCTTAGAACCATTTCTCCGGCCCCTCTCCAGCATTCTTTTTGTTTGTTTGTTTTTTGAGACAGGGTTTCTCTGTGTAGCCCTGACTGTCCTGGAACTCACTCTGTAGACCAGGCTGGCCTCAAACTCGTAGAGATCCNTCTGCCTCTGCCTCCAAAGTGCTGGGATCAAAGGTGTGCACCACCACCTCCCGGCTCTCTCTAGCATTCTTAAATAACATAGCTAGGCATTTCTCTCATTCTGACCCTCAAAAATGTTCATTAGAATGGCAAAGATGATTCATAATTAGATGCCATACTTCTTCANAGTTGGCTTATATTTGGGGGAAAATAAAAACAAACTGCTGTTTAGTTTTTCTTTAATTCATTTCCAGATGAACTTCCCCAGCAACTTACCTTCTTAATTTCCTGTCGTGGTGTGCATTATGTTGAATTACACTGTCTACTCATGTCACTTTCCACTATTTTTTTGTGTTTAGCTATAATGCTGTGCTCTGAACACATGTNAANCTGACATTTCATAAGCAGAAGTACAGTATTTTATAATAGAGTTTTAACTGTGCCATACAAATTTGTTAGGACCATGATTTTAAAGATTGTGTCTTATTTGAATTGTGTTCTTTTCAGATTTTGAGATACTTAATAATTCACTGGAAGTGTGAAACAAGACTATTAAAAGGAACATTGCTAGAAGGGCAGCTAATGATTTCCATAGACGCATTAAGCTCTAAGCACTTGCCGAATTCTCTTCATTGTGCAATAACTAGTAAGTAGAGGAAGAAAGTCATTAATTCTGTTGTTTTGTTGTTATGCATGTCATTGTTTGTGTAAAGTTTCCAATTTGTCACAATCTTTTCTAGTGTAGCTATAAAGCCAAAATGGTTTTTAATAAGTATTTGGTAATGGACTTGTAAGTGTTCGACATAGGAAAGATAAAAAGAAATATTCTTATTATGAGATTGTAGAGCTGNCTTAAATTAAAATTGCTCACAACAATTTTACTTTTACTTTTTGTTTTAAGTTACTTTTTACAAAATTATCGAGCTTTACGTTGTTCCGTGTGTGGACTTTGGCAGCTGCAAAAGAGACAAAAGTCAAGGAAAGGGAAAGAAGCCCATAGGCATTTTGAACATAATGGGCTTCCTCAGCGTGTCTGGCATAGATGGGACTACATTGTTATCTCTGATCTTCGTGTAGTTAGTTTATAGTCTGTCAAGAAAAATAGTGTGTCATTACAGAAACATATTATGGACTGTGAGACTTTCTAGTTATCTGACTCCCTGAAATAATTACTAACATTCAGTATATATGCTAGATTTTTCTGTGTATGTGTGCACAGTTACTGGATTTTTTTTAAAAAATGAAATTAGTATATTATAATCTCATGTGCTTTTTAGTAAAAGTGGTCAGTGTTTTGTGTTAACATGTAGAGATCTACTTCATTAATTTTTGGGAACTTCCTTTGTTTTAGGTTTTATAGGTTATAGAGGCACACAATTTTAGTAGTGGGATAGCTCAGGCCAGGCATGGTGGGTCACAACACTTGGGAGGCTGAGGCAGGAGGGTTGCTGTGAATTTGAGTTCAGCCTGGCATATATAATGAGTTCCAGGTCAGTGCAGGCTGAGAGTGCAGATATCCAGAACTTCTATAGATGCTGGATGGGTATGGTGAACTGCTTATAATTTGAGCCTTGGAAGGCAGAGAGACTAGGGATGCCAGGAGCAAACTGGTTAGTGAGACTAGCCATATATGTGAGCTCAGGGTTCTAAAGACACTACCTCATAGAATATGGAAGAGCAATTGAAGATTCCTATCAATCTTGATCCTTCAAATGCATGCACACATACTCAAATACCACATATGCATGAAAAGAAGGGGGAAAATAAGGTAAAGAAATAATTAAGAAAGAAATACAATATCAACTTCTGGCCTTCACATGAATGCACATACACAATTTCTTGCACATACATCCAGATGGTATACATACACACACTATGAGATAGCCCAGCCCCCTGACTTTTTCCCTCCTAAAACCTAATACTTTTAACTATATTGCTTGTTTTAATATTACCTGTTTCTAAACATATTTGTATTGTAATATCTTTTTCATTAAAAAAGATTTTTTTTTTTATCAGAATTTTCCCAGGGGCCTGCCCTGAGAAATCCTTCCCTGAGTCCTGGGGAAGATGCTATGTCCGGTGTGGGATTATCTGAGGGAAAAGAATCTATGCTCTTTTGTCCATTTACTTTATTTAAGACAAAATTGGACCAGGAATTCTGCTCCAATCTTTACTGTACCTGGTTATGCAAAAAGCCCTATTGTCTTGAGTCAATAGCTCTGCAATGCTACTAGGCCTGAAGGAAAGGGATGGTTTGAGCTTCATTTGCACAAGAAACAAAGCTATGCAAATACAGTCCACCTGTCTCCTAGGCTTTGTAGAGGTGTTACTTAGTAGATCGGCAGTAGGTCTGAGTGTATACTTTTTGCCTTATGGCCTAGTAGTATCTGAGTGCACAAGAAATTCATAGCAAGAAACAGCTGAATATTAAAAGCTGAATAACACCAAATATTCCTTGATAAATGGCTTCCCTCTAGAAAAATTCCTTGNCTTTTCTAGGTATAGCTTTAATATATACAGCTGAATCTCTATAATATATTCTTGCAGCAATTTTTAATTGTATGTGGGTTTCTGTGTGTAGGTATGTGCATGTGAATGCCAGTGCCCAAGGAGGCTAGAGGTGTTGGATCCCTCTGGAGCTGGAATTACAGAAATTGTGAGCTGCCCAGTTGGGAACTGACCTCCGGTTCTCTATAAGAGAACTAAGCACTGTTAGCTACTGAGCCATCTCTCTAGACCCTTAAAAAAATTTTTAAAGGCATTGTTATTACTGACTTTTAAAGAAGGAGTCTCATGGGGCCCAGGTTGGCCTATGACTCAACATGTAGCCAAGGGTGACTTGGGCTTCTCCTTCCTCTACTTCCAGAGTGCTAGAATTACAGGTGTTTGTTAGCACACCTGGCTTATGTGCTGCTGGGGACCCACAATAGGGCTTTGTTCATACGAGGCAGGCACTCTACTGAGCTACAGCTCCAATCTCTTGTTTTGATTTTCTGAGAAAGGGTCTCACTCTGTAGTCCAGGTTGGCCTTGAACTCATAGCAGTCTCTTGCCTTAGCCTTCTGAGTGGTAGGACTGCAGGTATAAGCCTCCATGATGGCCTCCAACCTGCTCTCGATTTGATACTCTCTGTTTCTGGTGTATAGAGCTATTTATTTTGGGGGTTTCTCTGGGTGGCTCTTGCTTTTCTTCCTTTTGTGTTGGATTTTATTTTCTGAATCCCAATCTCTTTATTTCTTGGCTTACTCACTGTTTTGATGGCTCTTAGGCTGTAGTGGCTTCCTGATAAAGAGGGTTGGGGAGGTAAATTTCTTGAGACCTTGTACTTCTGAAAATGTCTTCACTCCATATCTGATTGNTAGTTTCTCAGAGAATAGGATTCTAAGTCAGAATTAATTTCTCTTCAGAATTTTGATGACATTGCAATGTTTGTTTAGTAACTCCACTGTTGCTATAGGAAATTCTGGTCTTTATGATTATTCTGTATGTGACCTATTTTTCTTTTTCTCCCTGTAAGCTTATGTAATTCTTTATCTTTGTATTATTAGCTATAATAGATAAATTTTGAAATTTTAGTTACTTAACATATGAGATGTTTGCTTTTCCTTTATTTTACCACCATTTGAGTGTGTATGTATAGGAATGTATTTGTTTTAAAGTAGAATCCAAGGTATTTCAGTCATGTAGCTTCATGTTCCTCTAGGCCCTCTAATATCTATCCATTCAGCTAAGGATGGAGAAAGAGAACAAGGTTTATAACTCAAATATTTTTAAGATTAGGCTTAGAAATTATATGAATTACTTCTGTTTTTGGCCTGGACTTAGTCTTATTGTCATAATTGCTCTGCACTTGCAAAGGAACCTATAAAACGTAGTCTAATTGTGCTTAGGAGGAGAAAAATAACCAGCAGTTACTGATCTTCATGCTTCTGAAAATCACAGTGCTGTGCTGTGCTGTGGGGTCAGTTTACCCTCATCATGCCTGGTGCTCAGCCTTTTCCATGTAACTTGTGTCCTTTGGGTGTGGGAAATTTTTTAAGAACAAACTATTTATTTTTATTTTATGTGCATTAGTGTTTTGCCTGCATGTATATCTATGTGAAGGTGTTGGGTACCCTGNAACTGGAGTTACAGACAGTTGTGAGCTGCCATGTGGGTGCTGGGAATTGAACCCTGTTGGAGAGCAGTCAGTGCTCTTAACCACTGAGCCTCTCTCCAGCCCCTGTGTGTAGGAAATTTTGTTTGTGGTTCTTCTACAGCAGTTTCTATTATTTCAATAGTGGATTCATGGAACTTTTTTTTTCAAAAGTTTTCTCCCCTATTTTCATATTTTTGGAGTAATTCCCTCCAGTTTTTCTTCCAGCTCTTTGTTGAGGAAACCTCATTTTTGTTCAATATCATCATCGTTATGTCTTTGCTCTTAGAATGGTCAAATCTTGCATCTTGAAGGGTAAAGGCCTAACAGCTAGCATGTCTGAAGCAAAGAGGAGTGTTAGCTGTCTCAGTGCTGCATGTATAGATTCACTACACCTGCTTTTTAAAAGACAGTTTTGGTTCTCGTCACAGAGGCTCATACTTCAGCATATTCAGAGACCAGCTTCTCCCTGCATCAGGGTTAGGAAGGGACAGCCTCTAGGATGCTGAAAAGAGGAGGTAAAGTTCTAATTAAATTCAGTTTAAAAACAGGACACAAAACATTGGCTCTTCTTTGAAATCTAAGTACCTAGGTACAAATAATTTTTTAACTCAATTGACTGGCAAAATATCTTCTATTTCAGAGTGAAATTGGTTCAAAAAGGGCCAATGTTTAAATTGAGGCTTGCACTCAAATGTTAGTTCCTGGCATCATGTACTCTGATCAATAGTTGCAGTTTAGAGTTTCCCATAATCCTGTTCTTCAAGTACAATAGCATCTAAAGGAACAGTCCTGGTGTTGGTTATAGGTGCTGAATATAGGTGAATAGAAGTGCCATTGGTTATCACCAACCCCCACATGTTCATTGTACCTTAGAGTACCTTTTATGCCCTCTATTTATACTGAACTCATTAATAAGGTCTCCTTTTAATGTTCCATATCTGAAAGCAGTTATTTTCAGAGTTCCACTGATATTTTAAAGTCAAATCTACTTAAGTGTTTATATTTTTTTTGTATTTTTTTCTTACAGTTGCTTCTACAGGAAATGTTTATGGTGGCTTGGTCTTCAAGAAGTTTCTACAAGGTAAACAACTACCTAACTTTGAGNAGACGGAATCTCTTTCTGTCAATGAGTTTGGTGTTTTCTGAAATAGATTTATTCTGAAAGATAGAATTCCTTGGTTTAGTAAATAAAAATATAGGATACCCACTTGAATTTGACTTTCAGATAAACACTAGGTTTTTTTTTTAAAGATACATTTTATTTTTCAATTATGTGTATATTTCCATGTGTATACCACACGTGTGGGTGCCTGCAGGGTTCAGAGAGGAGGTCAGCTCTCCTGACACTGGTGGTTGTGAGCTGCTCAACAGGGTTACCAAGAACGGCACTCAGGTCCTCTGGAAGAACAGTACACGTTCTTAAGCCTGA
Source organism: Neotoma lepida (assembly GCA_001675575.1). NCBI lineage: Eukaryota > Metazoa > Chordata > Mammalia > Rodentia > Cricetidae > Neotoma > Neotoma lepida. Next base: position 301,719 of record LZPO01008032.1, read on the forward strand.
GCCGTCTCTCCAGCCCCAGACACTCACTTTTCAGTATAAGCATGTCTCATGTAATACTTTATCCTACGTTTTATCTGACCATCCCACTGGAGCAATAAAACTGAAGAGATACAGGAGTGGACACGATATCCAGGTAATTGTAGCTTTTCTGACTATTCTCTGTACAACTCAGGCAGAAGTTTCCCAGATATAAAAGAGGATTTGTTCCAATATAATTCAGATGAGAAATGTACCATAAATGGTTTTTCCTGGTAGCAATATAGTAATATTATTCTCTATATTATATGTTGAAAATATATGTCAACTTTGGTATGGTTTAGGAACAAAATTTATTTATTTATTTTGTTTTTGTTTGTTTGTTTCTTTTTCAAGACAGGGTTTCTCTGTGTACCCCTAGCTGTCCTGGCACTCACTTTGTAGACCAGGCTGGCCTCAAACTCACAGAGATCCGCCTGCCTCTGCCTCCCGAGTGCTGGGATTAAAGGCGTGCGCCACCACCGCCCGGCTGGAACCCAAGGTTTTATATATACACCTTGATAAGGCAAGTGCCTTACCACTGAGAAGCATTATCTCCTCCTATTTATTTGTTTGTTTTTGTATGCAATAACATGTAACATTTTATCAGTTTTAGTAATAATTTGATGATTAGAATTAAGATATGATCTAAGAATTTTACTTTTTGAGACTGAAAAGATTGCTCATTAGTGAGGAGCACTGGCTGCTCTTGTAGAGGACTGAGGTTCGGTTCCTAGCACCCACAAGACAGCTCACAACTATCTGTTACGTCTGTTCTAGGGAGCCAACTCCCTCTTCTGGCCTCTGTGAGCACCAGGCATGCTTGTGATACACATACATATATGCAAACAAAACACTCATTAAAATTAAATTTTTTGTAATTTTTAAGAATTAAAAATTAAATTTAAATTTAAAAATTAAAAAAACAAATCTTAACAAAAGAATTTTACTTTTAATATTCTAATTATGTGCATGCTACAGGTACTTATAACTAGGCACATATATCTTATACTTATAACTAGACACATATCTTATTCTGCTAGTTATATTTTGATAATTTGAACAGGGGGNTAGAGTGACATTAATTATCATAATGTTTATTTAAATTACAAATTAAATTAAAATAAGTTTTTATTTAAAGTTTTCATAGGAACTGATCTGCAACTTTATAAGGAATATATCTAGATCTTTTTGAGGTTCCTAGTAGTTATTTACTAGTTTGTTATCAAGCATATAGTTTTGCCTTTCTTCTTCTCCTTCATAACAACATTATTGAGGTTTGAGTTTCTTAGTGTCTGTAGTGAATATGCTTCGGGGACAACTGACCACACCCATGGAGGCAGATCATGCTTGGGGAGGCAGCATATTCCACTTTTCCCAGAGAGCAGCATGCCTGCCTATCACTCAAGGTTGCATAGCAGCTAAACATGGGTATAAATTGCTCGTAGAACTAGAGCGTTTTCCCTGGAAGGAAACCTTATGTTTACACAACTCAAGTTCTAATTTTTAAAGAGACAATGAGGATAAAACCATTCTTGTTAAGTTAATGTGATAGAACATAGACACTTTTTTATATTGAGACTAAGTCTCANGTAGAAGCTGGCCTTAAAGGATTTTTTCTTTTTCTTTTAGCTCCTGAACAGATATTCTGTGAAAGTTTGAGTAGAATGTTCTTCCTTTAGTGATAGTCACAGCGATTATTCTAGTGAAAATTTATTACACTTTAGGCTTGTGCTCATTACAGAGGAGTTTTTTGTTTGTTCGTGTGTTTTTGTTTCTTGAGACAGTCTCTCTATTATGTGTGTTTGTTTTTGTTTCTTGAGACAGTCTCTCTGTTATGTAGCCTTGACTGTCCTGGGAACTTGTAATGTAGACCAAACTGGTGTCGAACTCACAGAAATCCACCTGCCTCTGCCTACTGAATTCTGGGATTAAAAGCGTGTGCCATTANGCCCAGCCCATATANTTACATTTCTTCGTTGTTATTTTTGAGAAACCATGCCCAATTTATGAGGTGCTGGAATGGAACCCATGGCCTCTTGCATGCTAAGCAAGCACACTACTAACTGAGCTATCCCCAGCTCAGTTCATACTTCTATTTTAATCACTCTGCCCTACTGCCTCCTAAGCTATCCTGGAAGAAAAGAGGCATCAACTTACTGTCCTGAAGAGTTGCTCTGATTCCAAGACTTTTGGGAGATCTGAATCCAAGTTCAAGNGTCATAGGTTATGTATGACTGGACATGGTGGTACATGCCTGTACTCATAGCACTTGAGAAGTAGAGACANGAGAATCAGAAGTTTAAAGANATCCTTGGCTACCTAGTGAATTTGAGACCAACCTGGACTACATGAAACCCTGTCTCAAAAACCCAATCCCCTCCCCTCCTAAAAAAGAATCATGCATCAGTTGCCTCAAAATCATCTCTCTTACTTATTGTTAGCTGCTCTTCTTTTGGGGATTGTTTCCGTGGGATGATACAAAGAATGGAAAGATCATTCCTAATGTTGCTGTTCCAGTTGATATGTGAGAGAGTGCTTTGAAAGAAGTAGAAATTCCATACAGACACAGGGACTATGTTATGAGCAGTGGCAAGNNAATGGGATTTTCTGTTACATCAACTCATACTTAATGGGCTTGTGCATGGAGTGGACAGGTTATAGGTAAGGCTGCTTCAACTAATATTTGTGAAAGTGCTTTGAAAAATGAAAACCCCATAACAACAAAGGAGTCAGTTTATTGCTGTTGTAACTAGTAGGAAGGAGGCATCAAGTATCTTTTATTGAACAATCACATTTTTATACTAATACAAAATTTAGATAGTGTCGTAGTGGCTTAGATTTAACTATTAATTTTTAAAGCTCAAACAATTTTGTTTAATATATTTTTATATTACTATGATAAAGAGTGAGTGACTCTTTGTACAAATATGAAATATTATAGATCAAGTATACTGCAAAATTTGAGTCATTTGTTCATTGTCAGTCATATTTGGCAGCCAACTTCAGCTTAATTCTTCAGTTGTTAGGGCTTATAATACTAACCTCCATTCTATAATGCTATTTATTCTTACTAATTAGTAGCATAAATTGCTCAGTGAAGCTCACAAAGGAAATTGGCCAAGACTAAGACTCGAATCNCTTAGCTCCTTGGCTTATGCGTCATTAATTGTGCCTTTATTACTATTATTATTTATTTAACATTCCTGTAACACTGTTAGCAAACTGCTTTAAATTGGTCCACTGTCTTTACACTATTTAATTAGCTTCATCAGGGAGTTTCTGGCAGCTGATTCATTAATCCTTTGGGTCCAGATGCTAAAGGATTGTGTATCTTTCAAAGTTGGTAGTATACCTCTGAATTCAGTGTGACCACACTGTCATCTTCATCCCTTCCTTGATTTCTCTCAGTGCCTGAATAAGGTACCTCTCTTCTCTAAGGAAGCTGAACTGCTGGAATAACCCAGCTCCTGCTGTCTTCACCCCTTCGCCTTCTCTATCCAGGCATTCCAGATCACTTTCTACAGCTAGGCTCATACTTTATTCTGAGGTAATAAACAGTGGACTAAGGCAACCTCCCAAGTGTCCTGCCTCTTTAGGCTTGTTTTCTTTTCTCCTTCTCTATTCTGTAAACTTTTATTGAATATCTGCCTAGCCATGAAGTGATAGGAAGGAGAGACAGCCCACAAAATAAAATATGGTGTGGCAGGATTCTCGGGGAGCTGCATTCACAGAGCTCTTGTGGTAACCCAGAGGATAGTCCTCGAAGTTCCATCACAAGTAAGCCCTCCTTCCTCTAGTTATATTAATTTCAGACAGCTTTCCTGCTTTTTTTTTTAAAGTGTGTGTGTGTGTGTGTGTGTGTGTATAGGACGGGGAAGAGATGCACATGCCATGGCATACGTGTGGAGGTTAGAAGATAACTTACAGGACTTGTTTCTCTCCTTCCAACATGTAGGCCCCAGGAATTAATCTCAGGGCTTCAAACTTAGCAGCAGACCCCTACCCACTGAGCAGACTCACCAGTTTTTGCTTTTCCTCTTTTAAACTTTATGTTTCTATATTGAAAACATTTTTTCTTTTTCTATCACTGACATGTCTGCTAAACACCAATGGAATAGCTTGTCAAATAAACTATTCTATTTAGGAGTTACTCTGAAATGTGTTCCTAAATTGCTATTTGATGTATCTGTTCCTTTTTATTTATTTATTTATTTATTTATTTGGTTTTTCTAGATTCTGTTTTTGTTGTTGTTGTTGTTGTTGTTGTTTTTCGAGACAGGGTTTCTCCGTGTAGCCCTAGCTGTCCTGGTGGAACTCACTCTGTAGACCAGGCCGGCCTCAAACTCACAGAGATCCATCTGCCTCTGCCTCCCGAGTGCTGGATTAAAGGTGTGTGCCACCACTGCCCTGCTTTAAGATTCCCTTTTAATGATGTCAACATTCTTTTCATTCTCCAGGGTTAGAAATCTTGCCTTTTTCAAAGAGGCGTGAGTTTCTCAGTTCTTTTCTTCATTGTTTAACAAACTCATTTTTTGTTAATTATGCCTTTGTAATATATAATTGTTTATTAAGTTAATTTAAAAGTGCTTTTAGGGCTGGAGGGATGGCTCAGTGGTTAAGAGTACTGGCTACTCTCCAAGAGGACCTGGGTTCAATTCCCACCACCCACATGGCAGCTCACAACTGTCTGTAACCCCAGTTNCAGGGGATCTGATGGCCTCACATAGACATACATGCAGGCAAAACACCAATACACATAAAATAAAAATAAATAAATTTTTAAAATCTTTTTTTAAGTGCTTTTAGGTTCCTCCCTGAATGATTTCCTATTTGCTTATTAAAAATAAAACAAGCTGGGCATGGTGACACACTCCTTTAATCTCAGCACTCAGGAGGCAGAGGCAGGCAGATCTCTGTGAGTTTGAGGCCACCCTAGTCTACAGAGAGAGTTCCAGGACAGCCAGGGCTTTTACACAGAGAAACCCTGTCTTGAAAAACAAACAACAACAACAACAAAACTCACAAAGATCAGATTTGATACCATCTATCAATTAGAATAATCCCCTTGACTTTCAGGAGCAATGGCCACTGTACTGGCTAGTTTTATATTTTATTTGATACAAGCTGGAGTCATCAGAGAGGCAGGCACTTCTATTGAGAAAATGCCTCCATAAGATCAGGCTGTAGGCAAGCCTGGAGGGCATTTTCTTTATTACTGACTAATGTGGGAGAGCCAAGCCCATTGTGGGTAGGGCCACCCCTGGGTTGGTGGTACCGGGTTCTATAAGAAAGCAGGCTGAGCATTCCAGAAGGAGCAAGACAGTAGGCAGCAGCCCTCTATGGCCTCTGCATCAGCTCCTGCTTCCAAGTAAACCACCTGGTTAAGTTGCCTTGACTTTCTTCAATAGATGGTGACTCAGGTTATCTAAGCCAAATAAACCTTTTTCCTCCCCAAGTTGCTTTTGATCATGGTGTTTCATTACAGCAATAGAAACCTTAGCTATGACAATCACTAAGATAGATAATTAGGTGTTTAGAGTTTTTCATAACTACATTTAAATGTGTAAATTCTGTCCAACATTGTATGCTTATTCACTTGTGTGTAATTCTATTAATTATTTACTTTATATATACATTATCTGCTGAATTGCTTCTATAATATGTGTCTATTTAGTAAAACATGATTTTTTTTCCAGTTTGTCCAACTTGCTTGGCTCTAGAAAGACTGCTTCCTATCATGGCTTGAGTAGAAAAAACAAAGGAGTGGTGACCTGGGTAATAGAGGAAANCCACATTTATAGGCCTGTACTTACCTTACTGTCTGTCTCTTCACCTTATATTTCCTTATCTATTTACCTCTTTAAAGGCTTGTTTGAGGTTCTAGCAGGGAAGAGCAGCTATTCAAATGTCATTGGCGGAAGAACAGTCCTGCTGTGTTAGGGACACACATGCAGTAGGGAGAGGACAGCTGCCTAGAACCAGCCAGACCAGCCAAATGAACGCTGCTAGTTAACGGGGTGACAGATAGCAAAGGCATTCTTGCCTATATTTTGAAAATGCCTTCTCCTGTTCCCATGTTTATAATTAGCTTCATTTAAGTTATTTATTGCAGTTCTGGGGATAGATGGCAAGACCTTGAACATGCCAGGTTAAGAGCAACTCTCCTGGGCTACACTGCCAATCCTCTGTTTTTTTTTATTGACATAATTTAACTCTAGCCAGTTTGCCTAGGCATTTTAAAAATAGTTACTTTTTTCTGTCAGAAAAGTTTATTTTTAAAATTTTTTTTCAAAAAACAAGATAAGAATACTAGCCTTTGTAAGTAAGGACTGCTTTGCTGCACCATCAGAGAAATCTTTTCTTCTACCTTTTCTCCTATTTTTGTGATGCTCGGGATTAAATCCGGGCCTCTCATGGAAGCTGATGAAGAGCTCCTCTAACGAGCTACTACAGTCCCACATTTCTTTGTCTCACTAAATGTTTCATTTTGTCCTCCTTATTAGTTTATTTGGAAAGTCAACGAGAAATGACTGACAGAGCTGAGCATGTTGAGCATCGAGAGAGCATCTCATAATGGTCAATCTTTGAATTCTTATATCCAGAGAGTAAAATTCTAATACAGTTTAGCACCTTAGAGGGTCAACAACTCTNAGGCTGAGAAATTACCTAACANCTGTCCCCCAGGCGCTGTCTTACAGCTTTAGTTTCTCCTCTCTGTAACAGAAGCTCCTAACTTAGAGTCTTTGATAGAATTTTAAATTTTTGCAGTTTTGTGGATGTCTTCATTTTTCTCATGAAAAGATATATAATTTAATTCAATCAGATTTTTAACCAGGTCTGTTATGGAAATGATGAAGGATCTCACTGTGTAGCCTTGGCTGACATGGAACATACTATGTACTATGTAGAGCAGGCTGGCCTCAAATTTACAGAACTCTACGTTTTTTTTTCTGCCTCCCTAANGCTGGGGTTAAAGGCATGAGCCACCATGCCCAGCTCTCCCCTTCTTTAAACAAGACGTGACATCATTCATTTTTTGAGAGGTAGGTCAGACCTGTTATCTGTTTCAGAGATGAGGAAATCCAGACTTACATCAACTTGTTATCCTAAGTTTAAAGAGAAGAATTTTGTGGTTTCATAAATCACTAGTTATCTATTAAACCAGATGAGACCAAGTTTTTGATACATTCTAAAGAGTTTCTGGCTGCCAAATTTGCCTTACACTAGGGAAGATTTTATAAAGGTTGACTGAAGACCAAAGAAACTAAAGTAAATGGGTGTCTATTTATTTATTTATTTATTTATTTATTTATTTATTTGTTTGTTTGTTTGTTTGTTTGTTTGTTTTGGTTTGTCTCTTGAGACAAGGTTTCTGTATAGCTTTGGCTGTCCTGGAACTCACTCTGTAGACCAGGCTGGCCGCAAACTCACAGAGATCTGGCTGCCTCTGCCTCCCAAATGCTTGGATTAAAGGTGTGCACCAACACTGCCTGGCAATATTTATTTTTTTTTAATCTAAATTTTTTATGTGTATGGGTATTTTGCCTGCATGCATGTCTGTGTACCATGTGTGTGTTTAGTACGCATGGAGGCTAGAAGAGGGCATTAGATTCATTGGGAGTTACAGACAGTTGTGAGCCTCCATATAGTTGCTGGGAATTGAACTCAGGGCCTCTGGAAGAGCAGCCAGTGCTCTTAACTGCTGAGCTATCTCTCCAGTCCTCTCCTTAGTATTTATTACTATGTTTTAATTTATTTTGCAAGTATGTTTGTGCACCTCATGCCTCAGTGCATGTGTAGACTGCAGAGCATAACTTGCAGGACTCTGTTTTCTCTTTTGAACCAGGTAGGGCTCAAGATTGAACACAGGTCCTCAGGCTTGACTCCCATTTGCTAGCAAAGTATAATGGAACTTGCATCTAAATTACAAATGCGACTATTACATGACACATCTTTTTAAAAAGCAATTTCAAGAACCATAAAAATATATATGGAGTTTGATAAACTTAATTCTACTTCAGTCAGTCCCAAAACTTTCAATGGAATAAAAAGCTGTGTGCATTAAGATATTAATTCCAGAGTCATTAAGGTTAATTAGCATGTATTGAGAACCATGTGTTCAGAATAACCACTGTGCCACATGCATTATGCATTATATACTTCACTTATTCCCAAAACAACTTTATGAGGTAGGTGTCTTTAGAAGATGAAATAACTTGCTCAAGGACATAGTATGAGCTCCTGAAATGTTCTTCTGTTCATGCTAACAGAAGTGGGTGGGGCAAGTATGAACATAGCTAAATGCCTGTTAATAGAACACGGCTAATTTATGATAATATCTTCTTTCTTGGTGCTGGGGATTAAATATTGAGCATGATGTTCTATTACTGAACTAGGCCATATGATACATCTGGATAAACAGTTCAGCCATTAAAAATAATGACTAGGTGACTATGCCATAATATGAAAAATGCATATAACATTGTAAATGTTATTGTTGTTCAAATCTAGATGGTCTTTTAATAAAAAACCCAGAGCCAGATGTCAGAGTGAAAGCTGAAAGATAGAGAAGCAGAGCAGACAGCCACGAGTTTTTACCTCTACAAAATCCTCAGCCTAAAGAGAGTGAGTTCCTGTTTCCTCACGCCTTATATACCTTTCTCTGCCCAGACATCACTTCCTGGCATTAAAGGTGTGTGTCACCACTGCCTGGCTCTGTTTCCAGCGTGGCCTTGAACTCATAGAGATCCAGACAGATCTCTGCCTCCCAAGTGATAGGATTAAGGGTGTGTGCCACCACTGCCTGACCTAATGTCTAATCTAGTGGCTGGCTCTGTCCTTGGATCCTCAGACAAGTTTATTAGGGTACACAATACATCACCACATGTTACGAATACAACTGTATCAAAATACATNTGAATGGGGATTCTAAAAAATACAGTAAAGGCTGGACAGTAGTGGTGCACACCTTTAATTCCAACACTTGGGCGGCAGAGGCTAGTGGCTCTCTATGAGTTCAAGGTCAACCTGGCCTACATAGGAAGTCTCGGGCTAGGTAGGGCTGCGTAGTNAAACTTGTGATGGTGGCAAAGTTGTAATCCAGTTGCTATTTTGTTTTCCTTCAAGAGACTCAACAAACTCATGGTTTGCTGGGCCTGACTCCTGTACTTTAGCATACCATAATAATGCTCGCAAAGAATGCACCAGTAAATAAAGTGACATTTCTAATAATGAGGCCAATTAAGACAACACGGGTACACTCTTTAGGTGACCATGGTTTGATGTCATTATTTACAATGGCTATTATTCTATGTTATAAAACAACCCTAGACACACTTTAGAAAAGGAAAATCAGCGAGATAAGTGATCTTTCATAAATGTTGCATCAAGTCTTCTTCACTACTTTAAAATGCAGAGGGATCAGTGATCATGACTGTTTGTTCATAGAGCTCACCCACCCAAGAAGCTCCTCAACCAGGATGTGGTCAGTCACTCAGGTCTTGGACTACTTACTACCATGGGCCCACACAAAAGGAATATGGACTGAGAATGGGGTGGATACAAATTCAGTTATCTTTTTAAGCCTACACCTGCCTCTATCCAACCTCAACAGTCAGATTAACCAAATGTGGCTTAAATTACTGTTTATGATACAATTGAGCAGAAAGACAAGCTTGTTACATGCGGATGAGTAAGGAAGCAGGGTTATTCCAGACAAAGGAAGAGGCAGAGTTACTACTTACAGGTGAGCAAGGAGGCAGGTTAACTAAGCTCAGGAAGAGTCTCCAGGGGAGCAGTCTTCAGGCTGTAAGTATGGTGAGGGAGAGCTATGGTGGACATTTTTCTACTCGTACTATCAATATTTGCACTTGGACCAGAAAGGAAGACTTGCCGTTTCTTTATCTTAACCTCCCCCTGGGGAAAAGCTTTGACATTTGCCCGTGGGTCTCAGACTGTGTCATGTCAGCAACACACATTCACTCAGGACCTCCTCTGCCTCCTATAACACTTTAAACTTAAATAATCTTTTGTGTTTTTAAACACTGAGCGCTCACTCTTACTGGTAGATTGTGAAGGTCAGAGGTCAAAGTCTGGTGTCTTCTTCAGTCCCTCCACTGAACCTGGAGCTCACCACCGATTGGCTGGACCAGCTGGCCACCAGGTTCCTGGGATCCCGTCTCAGCCTCCTGAGCCATCCCAACAGCCTGCCTGCCTGTAGCCTTGACAGTGTTCACCTAAATGTGAACCCCTTTGCTTTTATCCTGGTTAGAGTTTGCTGAGATTTTCAGATCTTAAATTTTAGNAAATTTTGTCNATGCTCTTAAAGTATTTTTTCTGTTTGGTTCTAATTTTCTTCTNCTTCTGGGACTTCTATTATATATATATTTAGACTGGTTGATATTTTCCTACAGATCCTTAAGACCTTATTCATTTTTTCTTCAAAGTTTTCAAACCTCTGTTCTCTATGTGAGATAATATTGCTTTAGGGAAAGGGAAATTGTGTCTTACTGTGTTACTCAGGCTGGCCTTGAACTCTTGGATTCAAACAGTCTTCCTACCTCAACCTTCTGGGTAGCTGAGTCTACAGATGCACATTACACTGTGCCCTGTTTGGGATATTTTTTTGTTACTGGTCTTTAGTGATTTCAGTGACTCATTTCTCATGTTTGATAAGTCTACCCAGTGAATTGTGTAGTAGTATCCAACTTTTCAGTTACAGAATTTCCATGTGATTTTTTTCTTTGTTTTTTTTCCTGTGAATGATACTTAATTATCACTAAATTTTTATTACATTTATTTATTTATTTGCACATGCATCCATGTGCATATTTGGTGTGAGAGAGCAAGTGTATGGGTATATGTGTACTAGAGTGTGCATGGAGGTCAGCTCTCTTTCTAATACATGAGTTCTGAGGATCCAAGACAAGTTGTCAGGCTTAACAGCAAGCCATCTTGCCACCTTTCTCATTTATTTATCTACTGAGCCATCTTGCCACCTTTCTCATTTATTTAAATCAAAGCTCTGGGGAATTCTTAAAGACACACACACACACACAACTAAACAAGTTCTAGCCTTGTGTTCTATGTTGTTCTTCTGTCCTTTGTCTCAGTGAACCTTTATGAGCCAGCAGTCTGCAGTTTCCCGGATCTTCTCGCCCCTAGTTTCACTTGGGAAGGCAACACCTCAAGTATTGCATCATGCATAGCAGTCAGGGTGCAGCTTCTGTGGCACTTTTTGCTTATTTTTCATACAGCTTTTCAAGCCGGCTTAGGCAGAATTCTCCTCTGAGCAGAAAGACTACATGCTTCCCACTAAATGTTCCCTCCAATTCATGCACTAGTTTAACTTGGGCTTTCTGGGAAGATTTCTGCTGAGGAACTGTAACAAAAATTATAATAGCTTTCTGACCACTCCCAGCTGCAATATCCTTGGCTGCTGTGATGTTGAGCTCCTTCAGCTGGACCTTGAGGTCCAAATCTGTCTCTGGTTTGATTGTCATCTGGGAAATACCCAATTCAAACTTGTCTGTTTTCCCACTCGGTAGGGCTCAAGGTCTTGGCACTTGTAACTGAACATGACTTCATGAATGCTGGCTCAGGAAAGACCCATTTGATTGTCTATAATGTTCATTTCTCTTCTGACATTCCCTCTCAGTTCATTCCTCACTTTGAGTATTTGAACATATTTATGCTTCCTTCTGCTGATGTAATGTGACGAAGGAACCAAAAGGAAAAGTGGGAAATCGTGACTCGCTATCTTAATNAGTCCTTTTGGTGGAAGTTTCTCCACTACCAGAATAAGCTAGGATCACCAGGCAGTCGTGGTGCTCACCTTTAATCCCAGCACTCTGGAGGCAGGGGTAGCTGGATCTCTGGGTTTGAGGCCAGCCTGGGCTACAGAGCGAGTTCCAGGACGGCCAAGGCTGCACAGAGAAACAATGTCCGGNAAAAACAAAGAATGGTGACAGAAACCGCCATCCTTTGCTTTTGCTCCTGAGTCCATGCATTAGTTTCAGCTAATATTTCATTGGAACTACCTTCTTATAAATGAACACACTCATGAGGTAAGCTTTAAAGTCACCCCTCAGTTAGCACCTGCTGTACATGACTTATCTTTTCAGCCAAGAACCGCCATCTTGGAGAGTTCACCTGTGCCCCTTGCAAAAGGATTATCTATCCCAGATGGGCTTGTTGACTGTTTCCACCTCCTCATAGAGGGGCCAAGAGGGTCACTAGCCCCTCACCTGAGTACTCAGCCGCTCCCTACCACTCACTGTACACAACTCTGCTTTAATTGCAGGAGGTCTTAGGGAGGGACTAGAATACTCACACTAGGGAAGACTAGAGGGGAGGAGCCTCCATCTATGTGGCTATAGGGAAGCCTTCATTCCTGCTGGGTAAAGACTTTCCGGGAGCACCCACATTCCTGTAAGTAACTCCTCATCTATGCTCTGTAAGGAGACAAAATAAGCTCGTTGGTTCCCCAGCATGAACTTTGGTAGAATCGTGCTTCTGTTTGTTGTTGGGACCTTAGGAGAAGGGGTAGATGCTGTGTATGTCTACCCCTTGGGAAGGAATTTTAGCGACACTTGGGGCATAGTTGGCAGGACAACACAAAACTGAGGATGGGTTCGGAAACAACAACGGTGTTGTCTCTGATATGGAGAATGAGATAAATATCTGAAGTGAGGTGTGTGTGTGTGTGTGTGTGT
>LZPO01008033.1:3779-18930 GCA_001675575.1 Neotoma lepida
CTGGCCATTTCCCAGCATGCACTGTTCTGCCTCTTAAGTGTTTGGATTAAAGGAATGCACTACCATGCCTACTCAAGGGAATTTTTTGTTTGGTTGGTTTGGTTTTTCGATACAGGGTTCCTTTGTGTATCCCTAGCTGTCCTGGAACTAGCTCTGTAGATCAGGCTGGCCTCAAACTGACANAGATCCACCTGCCTCTGCCTCCCGAGGGCTGGCATTATAGGCGTGCGCCTGNCCCAACGGAAATGTTTAAACAGAGCATACCTGAGAATCCTGACCTGAGGACGGCTGCGGCAAGCCGTGAGGAGTCATGATAAATGGCCTTGACTATTACCCTAAATTTGGGTTTTACCCTAGAAAGGTGGAGTACTGACTGTACCTTCGGGCAATTTCTTTTTGGGTCTATTCTGGGACAGGTGTGGTTACTGGACATTGAAATAATCAAAGAGAGGGAAATGATGGCCTGCAAATCTTGTTCTGTCCAAGCTAACTGGCCTTGTCTCGGGACCACTATTGCACAGTATCAACTCTTCTGTCCGGTGTCACAAAGAGCCAGACCCCTGCTGGCCACCGGGCAGGTTGCCGGCTTCCCTGACGTCGCGAGACTTGCGGTGCTGGGGAGAGCGTTTCAGAGCATCTGGTCGCCTGGTAACCGTCTGCTGGCCTTGGAGGAGACTGGCACAAGGACACTGACCAAACCAGTTACAGACCGGACTGGACTCAAAGCGGTGAGACGTTTCTGCACGCAGACTTTAACACAGGTTAAAATGCAGGTCCCTGCGCCCTGTCCCTAAACATCCAGAACCCCAGACACAGTCTGGAAGACTAGTTTGGACCAGCAGGCAAGGCTGGAAGCGTTCTAGAGGCCCGAGGCAGGGTGGACAAGGAGCAAGAGAACACGACCCAGGCTTTGAAAGTTTTGAGGGCTGAAGCCTGCCATTAAGGGCATCTGGAAGCCACTGAGGCAGCGGCTCCCTAAGAGGGAATGTAGGTAGAAACCAAACTCCAAAACTGTCCATCCTAGCCGGCCTGCAGGAGCAGGGGGGATGAAAGGCAGCCAAGGATCCATCACGTAGGTTCCCAGAGAGCCCTCAAGCAGCTCTAAGCAATTCCCTCTGGCTCCTGGGAAGATGCGTCCTAGCAATTGAGCTGAAATAATAGGTATCTAGTGAGGGATATTATGGGAAACGATTTCTTTTGAGAGAAAATCAAGGACACCCCACAAGTGTTGACATCATTGTTTTTATTATAATTTCTAACATGTATACAAATTCAACTACTAAGGGCAGTTTAAGNCCTTAGGGCTTATTATTTCTCTAAAACAATGAAACTACAATACCAGTAAAGTTTGAGTTGGCACTGTCTTAGTAAAATGAAGGGCGGTGTTTTGACAAAACAATTTCCATGATCTGCTACCATGCATGCAGTTTATTATTTATTATTTTACGGCGTGGGTTGACCTCTTGATTTAAAAGTATTTTAAGTTTGTGTCTTCTTTTCCAAACAGTCTTATGTAGCCCAGGCTATCCAGAGCTGNCCTTGAACTTCCTTCTTCAACCTCTTAAATTCTGGTATTATTGTGTGCCACCAGCTCTGCTGCCACTTTCCAAATATGATTAATTTTCAGAAGCGCCAACTTTTAGACCAGAATTCACTTGTGGTGAAAGAATTAAGAATGTCACTCTAGAATATGCTGCTCTGGCACATTGAGGATTGTAGGATAAAGACACTTGAAATCAGGACAGGTACAAGATCAGGGGCTGCCTGCCTCCCTGCCTCCCTGCCTGCTTGCTTCCCATGTGAAAAGCTCCTTTCCCATTCAAGAAGGAAAATAATCATTTTATCACCAAGGACATGGCAACCTGTAAGAACAGAACAAGCACCCCACCATTTTTATACTAACCCTAATTTTCCCTTCTAGTCAACTCCTTCTGTCCAAACCCTGTTAACTTTCACAGTTTCACAACTTGCTAACTTTTCCAGTCCAGCGTTTCAGTGTCTTGAGTCTTCCTTATGAAGACTCACAACTCATTAAAAATCCAGTGCAATTCCTAACAAAATCCAGAAAGGGTTTTTTCATGAAACATAAGAAAGTAATGTTAAATATTTATATAAAAGAGTTAATGACCAGAATAACCAAAGTGAAGAGATGTTATTGGTCTGAACTTAGAAAACTGTTGCCATGCCAACANAGGCANNAATGAAAGGAAGGAAAAATAATTTTGCATAGTGTACTGGGTAACTAGTTCCCACTAGGAAAAATATGCATTCAAGTCTCTCTCACCTCATATGTGTTAAGCAATTCCAGATAAAAGAACAAAATGTGTCTAGGAAAATATCAACAAATTTAAAAGAAAATATTAGGTTGTTTTAAATTTGGGGTAGGGAAGGAATTGCTAAGTCACAAAAAGCNTAAAACATAAACCAAAAAGAAAATAATATATTTGACTGCTTTCAGAAAAAAATGCTATGCTAGGCAGTAGTGGCACATGGCTTTAATCCCAGCACTTGGAGGCAGAGGCAGGTGGATTTCTGTGAGTTCGAGGCCAGCCTGGTCTACAGAGAATTTCAGGACAGCCAGGGCTACACAGAGAAACCCTGTCTTGAAAGGGAACCTGTACGGGTCTGCCCTCTGTAATATGTTATGGTTGTGTATCTTGGTCTTCTTGTGGGACTTCCAACGGTGGGAGTGGAGGCTGTCTCTGACTCTTTTGCCTACTTTTGGGACCCTTTCCCTACCACCGGGGCACCTCGTTCAGTTTTATCAAGAGGGAGTACCTAGTCTTACTGTAACTTGATTGGCCATGTTTAGTTGATATCTCTGGGAGGCCTGCCCTATTCTGAAGAGAAACAGAGGGATGGATGGGGGAGGGGAGGGGAGGGTCTAGGAGGGAAGGAGGGAGGGAAAACTAGGGTCAGGATGTAATATATGAGAACAGAATAAATTAAAAAATTTAGCTGGACGGTAGTGGNGCACGCCTTTAATCCCAGCACTCAGGAGGCAGAGGCAGGTGGATCTCTGTGAGTTTGAGGCCAACCTGTTCTACAGAGNGAGCGCCAGGACAGGCTCCAAAGCTACACAGAGAAACCCTNTCTCGAAAAAAACCAAAAAATAAAAATTAAAAATAAAAAAATCTGTGAGTTTTTAGGTGACTGTTAAAAACAAGTGAAACAAAGAAGCAAAGACAACCCAGGGTCTGAGGAAAGATAGAACATATTCAATCAGTGACAGGAGAGTTATTATCCAATAGGAATGTGCACTTGTTCTAAAACTTACCTATCAAATCACAACCCTGCTGTGGAATACTGTAACTATGTAAAGATGTATTACATTTGTTTATGCTGCAGAATATTACTTTAACCGTGTAAAGGTGAGTTACATTTGTTTATGCTGCATTTGTTCAATGATGTAAGGATGTGTGTTTAATTATGTAAAGATGTGTTGCATCTGTTTCATCTTGCCTGCCTAAGGCACCTGATTGGGCTAATAAAGAGCTGATTGGGCTAATAAAAACTAAATGGCCAATAGCTAGGCATGAGAAAGGATAGGCAGGGCTGGAAGGAGGAGAGAATAAATAAGAGGAGAGAATCTAGGCTTGAGAGAGAAGAACAAGAGGAAGAAGAAGAAGAAGAAGAAGAGAACTAGGAAGAAAGAGAGGGACATGCCTGGGGCAAAAAGCCAGGCAGCTGCCAGCCAACATGAGAAGCAGTGGAAGAACAGAAAAGCAAAAAGTCCCAAGGCAAAAGGTAGACAAATAGAAACATGTTAATTTAAGTTAAAAGNGCTAGCCAGAAACAAGCCTGAGCATTCATAACTAATAAGAAGTCTCCATGTCATGATTTGGGAGCTGGTTGGTGGCCTAAAAGATAAAGCCTGGTACACAACCCAGTAGGAAAAAATAATGAGATATGGACATAGCAATTAGCATAAAGGGGAATTCTGACAGATTGACAAGGAAATACTTCTCTCTCTCTCTCTCTATGGTGTCAGGACAGTCCAGTTAAAACCCAAGTTAAAAACTGTTGATACCAGATCTATGAGGACACTGCCACCAGCAGCCACTGTCAAAGCCCCACTGAAGAACAATTTGGGAGTATACAGTGACATTAAAATGGGCAGTCCAGGAGTAGCCACTCCTAGATCAAACCTTGTGCTAACAGCAAAACAGACAAGAACCACAGAAACAGCGTTTTAAAAGCAAAATACATAAAGGCCCAGAGTCAGGCTCAGGAAAAAATGAACTACAGCAGTGCAATACTCTAGAGCTGTGTGTGGTAGACCAGATGGCTCTCCAAAGCAAAAGGCTAACCAGNAAAAAAGCTAGAGAAAGAATGTGGATACTGGTGACATGCAAAATTGTGAAGGAGAAACTCTGTACTTTTTAGGTATGTGGGCATTTGAAACAAACCAATATGTAAATAGTAATGTCCAAACTGAAGAGAATGTAGGGGGAGAAAAGTAGAGGGTTTTTTGGTTTGTTTGTTTCAGTACTGGGATGAATCCAGGACCTTGTGAATGCTAGACACCTCTGAGCTGTAACACACACACACACACACACACACACACACACACACACACCTGCAATTGTTTTCTTTTTGGCTTTTTGAAGCAGGGTCTCATGTGTTCCAGACATAAAATTTGTATGTAGCTGTGGCTGGCCTTGAACTCCTGATTGCTCCTGCATCCACTTCACAAATACTANGTTTATGAGTCATCATGTTAAACTTAAACTTATTGTTAGTGTTTTATANTTTATGGCCAACCTTTTGATAATGCAACATGCTATTGTCACCTACAAAGTTCACACTTGTGAACCACACTGTTAAATTACAAAAAAAAAAATGACTGTTTTAAAATGTTTGCCATTTTGTGTTGCTTACGTTCATAGCTACCCTGGGGTGCATGCAGCGTGGATGGCACAGGTAGACACACCTGCATGCGTTTCCACACAGTCCTTTAACCTAGTAACACTATCCTTATTTTATGTAGTTTTTTTGTTTGTTTGTTTTTAGTTTCTCTGTGTAGCCCTGGCCATCCTGGAACTCCCTCAGTAGACCAGGCTGGCCTCGAACACACAAAGATCTGCCCGCCTCTGCCTCCCAAGTGCTGGTATTAAAGGCGTGTTACACCACACCTGGCCTTGTTTTTTAAAGTTTTAGGGAAAATATTGACTATAAATGTAGAAATTACCAGAAGGCATAAATGCCAACAGCGTAGTTTACCAGAGNTGTACATGAGAAAGTTGAAGAGACGTAACCTTTCCTAGATGTCTTGTATCACAATACTCCTTTATTCCTTTTAATTTTTAGAAAGTTGGAGGTAATACGTAAACCTGCTTCTGGACATGGTGTTAAGACGGAGTTTTTTGCGGAGAGTTTGAGTTACACAGAAATCATGGTTCGGCTGACTCTGGAGTTAATTGCCAAAAACAACAATCTTAAATCCCGAAAAGAAGAAACCATCGCACAATGCCTGAAGAAAATAACGCATGTGAATTTTTCAGACAGAAATATAGATTCTGTTGTAAGGACTTTATTTTGTTTTTGCACAGTTAGCAATATAAACTTCATTGGTTTGAGGGCATACCTAATATAATAATTCTATTTTGATTAAACTTGTTAACTATATTTTTACCAAGAAGCTTTATATTATGCTTCTATTTTAATTTCCTTCTGATTACTTAGCATATTAAGTTTCTATAAAATATAGCATTGTGTTTTACAAATATCTGTTAGACATGCGATGCTGTTTCCCTGGAATACGCTTGTATTTGCATAGCAAGCAAGGTTTGGAAAACTATTGCTTTTGTACCACTCCAGAGCCTCAGGACACTTTTTAAACATCAAAATGTTATGAAATAAGCTGGGCACTTGCCTGTAACACCAGCCCTCAGAGGCTGAGACAGGAGAATTTCAAGTTCAAAACCAGCCTGAGCTATACAGGGAGACCTGTCTTGGGAGGAAAAATTAAGAATTCAAAAATTCAACAGTGGGGACAATATACCTTAGTGGCAGTGTGCTCTCAGCGTATTCAAGGCCCTGTGTTCAATGCCCAGTCACCCCTTCTCTCCAATAAAAGTTCAAAGGTGAAGTTTTTGCATATAATTTAATTATGTTACTATATGTTATTATAGGTCAGTTGTATTAGACAAGGTTTCTCTGTGTAGTCCTGGCTGTCCTGGAACTCTCTCTGCAGACCTGCCTCTGTGTCCCCAGTGGTGGGAGTAAAGATGTGCCCCACCACAGCCCGGCTTGTTTTATTCCCTTTTTTGAGACAGTGTCTCTCTATGTAGTCTTGGCTGTCCTGAAACTCCATTTGTATACCAGGCTGTCCTTGACTCACAGAAATCCACCTGCCCTTGTCTCCTCCTCAGTGCTGGGATTAAAGGTGTTTCAAAACCACGCCCAGCTAGTCATATAATTACATAATGGGTCACAGTGAACCACTGTTCTCACTAGTATGAAGTCTGCAAGATATTATAAAGAAATGACAGGTTGCTTTACATTAGTCAGATCAATAACATTATCATAGTTGTTTTATTTTTTTTTTGATCCTCCCCCTTTTATTTGAGACAGGGTCTCACTCTCTTGCCCTGGCTGGCTTGCTGCTCACCATGTAGACCAGGTGGTCTTGAACTTACAGAGATCCACCTACTTCAGCCTCGTTAGTGCTGAATTCAAAGATGTGTGTCACTATGCCTGGCTTTAATCCATTACTCTTGACTACTAGATGGTTTCTAGTTTTCCGTATTAGAAGTTGTAACAGTTTCCTTCCAATCCAACAGAAAGATTAAGCCCTGCTTTATAATGTTTGGACAAAAATTTGTCCATTGTTTCAACTTTCAGGAGAGTCTCCAATTGCTTCCAAGGAAAATTGCTTAAGAAATTCTTAAGAAACTCAATTTTACTGGAAAAGTTACAGAATTCTAAAGCCCCAAATTACTTTGTGATCATTACAGTCTTATTTCGAGTGTGCAAAGTGCAGAGAGATGTTACTTTATCTCCTTAGGGAGATTTGTAGAATGCCAAAGTGAACAATTTCTTTAAAACCCAACTTCTAAGCTTACGGGGGGAAATGAATAGGACCTGTTTTGTTTTCTTCTCAGGACGACCTCTCTCTTTGCAAAAGCCTGAGTGTTTTATATTTATACGATAACCGTATCAGTCACATCACCAACCTGAACCATTCCACCAACCTCACCCACCTGTACCTGCAGAACAACAGCATCTCCTGCATCGAGAACCTCGGGTCACTAAAGAAACTGGAAAAATTGTAAGTTTGTGAAGCCTCTTACCTGCTTTTCTTCTTCTTCTTTCTTTCTTGTGCATACTCTATGCAGACAACTATTTCCAATGTTTGCATTAGGTTGCAAAGCTAAATTGAATGTATATTTAAGTCTGATTCTCACAAGTTTCATGGAACAGGTCTCACTTTTAATTTTATCTATTATATGTGATATATTGGTATATAATATGATCATTTGTCTTATTAAACCTGATAAGGTGGCCACAGTGGCTCATGCTTGTAATCCCAGCAATCAGAAGTCTGGAGCAAGAGGACTTCTANAAGTTCAAGGCTAGTCTGGGCTACATAATGAAGTCCTGTCTCAAAAATCATCAAAGCTTGATGTAGCTTTCTTTTGGTGAGGAGAATAAACTGTCTAATGAGCTTTTAGTGATAAAGCATTCTCACATAAGTTCAGTTGGTCAAAAAGGTTTTCATGGAGCNCAGGTAAATTCTGTGCTCTTCAACATCACAAAGGGCTGTGATTTCACAAGGTTAAGGTCTTAAACTGATACAGATTTGATTGTTCAAAAAATTGCTGATAATTATTACTAGGGAGGCTAGAGAGATCACTCAGTGGTCCATTTCACACAGTTCCCAGCACCCACGTCGGACTGCTCACGATGTAACTCCAGCTCCAGGGGATCTGGTGCCCTATTTTGGCCTCTGAGGGCACCCGAACACACACAGAGCACACACGCACATACACAGACACACATATACATACATTGAAACTAAAGTCCTTTTTAAAATTATTACTAGGCAATGAAGACTGACAGATCCAAGTTCCCCAGATTGGATAGCTAGCGCTTTTTTCTAAAAGTGAGCTGTGGTCTTCAGAATGGGAATAGAACGGTGTGATGGGGAAACACTCACTAAATGTAGACTTCTGAGTTCCAGTCCAGATATCCAAACAGATCGTGGGAGTGAGGCCNAGAAACTGTTTGTAAAACCCATAGTCTGGGTGATTCTTCTACACCCTAAGGTATGGGAGACAGTTCAGTACGGACTATTTCAACCTTCTCACTTACAAAGTTGAAGATGTATATTACATACATGTATGAAATATCCTAACCAAACCCACTGGTTTGTACAATTAATCAATGCTAATTGAAAATGTAGAAAAAATAACGTATTTTATACCAAATGAAGTGTAACAATATAATTTGTGATTTAGATAAAACTTTCATAGGTTCAAGAGAAAGACAACATTCTGTGCATATAATTTTTTATCTGTGTGTGCATGCGCACATGTGCACACATTCCTGTGTGTGAATGCAGGTATGGGCATGTGGAGGTNAGAGAACAACCTCCAGGGTTGGTCCTCATCTCCCACNTTGTTTGAGGCAGGGTCTCCTTTACGTTCCAGGCTAGCTGACCCATGAGTTTCTGAGGATTCTTCTGTCTCCCTCTCCCATCTTACCCTAAGAGCTCTGGGATTACAGATGCACACTAACAAGACCAGCTTTATGTGGATTCTGGGAATTCAAACTACAGTCCTCATGCTTGCAAAGCAAGTGGTTTACCCAGTGGTCATCTCCCCTGCCTTTCTTTTTATATTTTTATCATCCTTCAAGTCCACAGTACTCTCAGAAAATCTATTTGGAACCATGTCTGTGTTTTGCAGGTATCTGGGTGGCAATTACATTGCGGTCATAGAAGGTTTGGAAGGCCTGGAAGAATTGAGAGAGCTTCATGTTGAAAGTCAGAGGCTTCCCCTGGGAGAAAAGCTTCTCTTTGACCCAAGGACTCTCCATTCTCTGGCAGTAAGGCCATAGTGAAAGTTTGGACAGAATGCAGTGATGAATGAGTCACAGTGGAGTCAGAGGTGGTGAGGGTGTACTTGGAGTGTGTACACAATCTTCCTGTTTATCTGCCCATTGTGAAAACCTGAGGTTGATTTTCTCATGCAATCTCTCAGGACTCTTTACAGTACTGTAAAACAGGACGGGGGGCCTACCTCTTTAACTAGAAGGACTGAAGGAAGGATGCGAATAGGTTGTGTGAACTGAAGTTCCAATACAGGCCCATAATGTGGGCGCTGCTGATTATCATGGTTCATGTTTTTAAATTTTAAGGGAAACTTTAAGGAAAAGGGAGCAGACAATTATTTGGCAAGCCTTTTTGTTTTTAGGGTTTTGGTTTTTTTTTTGAGATACAATCTCAGGCTGGCGTCAGCCTGCCAAAGCTTGGGGTTGTGGGTGTGTGTACAAACCCAGGTTTGAGGACCCGGCTGGGCTGCTGGATAGCCAGTCTTCAAGGAGGCGCTACTGTAAGGTGAGATGCAGGACTCATTGCTGGGATTCGCTGCTAGCTCTAAAAACTGGATGGGTCTTTGTAACACTCCCTTCAGTTCTGGGCTAGGAGACTAACAAACGGAACAGAGTTGTACAGATTTCATCAGTTTTGACTGAGAGGACCCAGAAATGGAAGGACCGTGTTTCTTAGACAACTGAGAAGTGGTCCTTTAAGTTAGAAAAGAAAGAAGTGACCCAGTTACTATGCCACCTGCTCCCGTGGACTCTGTTGTGTTGTCAGCAGCCNCAGTTCAACCTCAACTGCTACAACTAGACCAAGCCCACTGAAGGGACAACCAGGCATGTCACCAACCAGTTCACTGGGGCTTTTGTTCTTCCTGGGTAGAAAACACAGGAGCAAGGAGAGACTCTGCAAGTGTGGTCTTTGGCAGGCGTTTTGTTTGGTGAAGTGAATCCCAGCAGTAGGCACTGGGCCTCGGACTTGGTGTATACTAAGTAAGTGTTCCGCCACTGNTCTAGTATCCATAGCCCTCTTTTTATTTTTTGTTTTGAGACAAGGTCTCACTAATTTGCCCAGGCTGGCCTTGACCCAAGTCTAGCACAGGTAGGCCTTGAACTTGTGATCCTTCTGCCTCCATCTCCTGAGTGATGGAGGTTATAGGCTCTTTGGTAGCTCCATTCTGGACACTGGTGAGCTTTGGGTTTGGGGGCCCTTAGCTCTTTAACTATTACAGCCCTCACAGAGGCCTATGAAGTTGTGGTTCTGTGGCCCTTGAAGTAACTGATATGGCAGCTTCTGGGAAGGTCTGGGTATCAGGGTTCCTCAACCCTTGAGTGCAGCCAGTGCTACAGCTCTTGGGTCTGGATGTCTGAGATCCTTGTCCCTAAAGGCTTGGCAGTTCTTGAGGACTTTTCCAAAGCCCAGGTCCTTCAGTCTCTCCTCTGTAGCTCTGTACAGTAGCCTTCAGCTTCAGCTACCCATACTCTCCATCTGCCACACGTTCTCTCTCCCCCTTGTTCCTGCACTGGCCACACTCTCAAGCCACCCAGCCACCTTGCCCCTCTGCAGTCGTCAGCCTGCAGCTGGCTGCCTTGCCACTTTTGCAATTCCACATGCCGATCGCTCAGCTATTGCAGGTGCTGCTTTGCTGTTTCTGCTGCTTCCTTCTTGCATTACCATTTCAGCTCATGAAACTACAGATAGGCACAAAAGGGGAACCTAGTGTGGCTGGCAGTGAGGAACTCAGAAGCCTCTTTCCCAGCCAGCTCAGGAAGCCACAGAAGGGACATTTAGACCAATCACAGCACATCTTGCATGCAAATGAAGGTTTGTGTTTGTAAACTTTGCATATAAATGGAGATTTGGGATTGTATCAATCACTGCTTTGCCTGTTTATCATCAGTGGCAGTGGTCCCTCTGCTGGGCCAGAAGGAGAAATTGCTTCCTCTCTTGCCTATATGGAAATGGTTGCAGGGTCATCTACAGTTGACAGAGGTTTGTGTCAGCAAAATGTCTAGTGTAAACTGTTTGAAACAATCCTGCACCTTTAGGAGTGGAGCAATTAGCAGTAATCCTTGTGTAGTTTTCTCAAGGTGTCCATTAGTGTTAAAGGTAGTTGATGCTGGCATATGGGTAATCTGGCTAGGTAGCCGGTCGGCACTCCTTTTGCTAAAGGCTGTCAAGCAAGGAAGAGTCCAACAGCTGCCAGTTAGGAGTCAAAGTGCGCTATCCCCTGATGTCTTCTGCTTATTCACAGGAAAATGACCATCAGAAGGACTGCTTCTATCAGGACCTGGAAGACCTCGTTAACACTAGTAGTGATTTTGTCACACTCCANCCGTGCTTAACAAGAACCAGTGCCTCAAAGAGGCATATTGTCATCCTTTGTTTCAGTTTTATCATAGAAGACCACTGAAAACATTTTTGCTAGTTTAGTTTTTGCACATATTCAAGCAGATTCTGAAATTCTAAATATTAAAGCNTCATTTTTTTTCAATTATCTCAAGTCTCAAAAAGTATTAGTGGCAGAGTCTGAAAAGACCAGTGGGCGAGTGAATACAGCAAAATCCATTATATCATGTACAGAGATGTCATAATGAGATGTATCACTTTGTACCAATAATAGAGACTAATCATAGCTTCAAAATGTCAGAAAANTTTTTTTCTGAAGGTTGACTACGTGTGGCTGTCTTTGTGGGTAGATTTGATAGAGATTCCCAAGCCTCAGATTTTAAGATTGCTCATTTAGTATATTTATGTTCTCATTTTATTAGCTAACACTGCAATTATTATTATTTCAGTGCCTTCTGAACAAATGTATTCTCAAGAGAAAACTAAAGAGGGAAAGATACAAATAAAAACCAGATATCTTTTCATGTCATGTCATGTGACTTATTCCCTGTATAATATTTAGCACAAGAACAGTTAGTTATGTGCTAAAACTGCGGCAAACATTTTTGCCTACATTAAGCTGTCAGTTTTACTGGTTGTGTTTTCTTTTTAATTTGTAGCTTCCTTACTTTATAATTTATATTGTATTCTGGAGGAGGAACACAGGGTTTATGGAGGGAACCAGAGGCAACAGTCAGTTATATCACATACTACAGTTCTAAAAGTNCCGTATTTAAAAAAGCTTTTGTTTCTTGCCTACAGAGCAGCCTGAACTAATGCTCTTGAAGCTTCTAAAGGACTGACATTTCTGCTTCCTATATGTAGTGTTGAGGTGACTTCCTGATGCTAAGTTAGTTGTTTTTCTTCCAGAAATCCCTCTCTATCTTGAATATCAGCAACAACAATATCGATGACGTAAAGGACTTGGAGATGCTGGAGAATCTCAATCATCTGATCGCNGTTGACAACCAGCTGATGCACGTGAAGGTAANGTGACGGAAGTNGGCCTCGAGTTTTTACATGGAATCGTGATTTTAAGATACTCTTATATACACATATATAAAATATGTCACTTTCTAAAGAACTATTCTGTATTTATTCTAAAACTATCTTCTGAATCTCTACTTCTTAAATATAACGATTTGTGTCTTCTTCCCTGTTTTCTCCTCCATACCCAAGGTCTCGATATTTCGCCAATTTCTCTGAGGAGCTATATGCCATTTTCTATCTACATTATTTGTCCATCAACCCTTTTCTTCTAGAGGCAAAGTTTCTTCTTCTTTAACTCTGTGCTGCCAGTGAATGAGTTTCTAGGAACTGTCACCACTCTAGCTGTCCCCTGATGCCATGTGGAAAGGTACAGAGACAGCAACTTATTCTATTGTGCACTAGCTAAGTACATGTCCATATTGTGCCATACTGTGTCATTACATTGATCATTTATTCAGCTATGTGTTGAACACGTCTGTATTTGTCTGGCATTGTACTACAGAAGAAGAAAGAATTCAGTTCCAAGAATGTACAAACTGGGCATAGTGCACATACGTATAATTTCCAAAACTTGGAAGGCAGGGGTAGTATGACTGATACAAGTTCAAGGCCAGCCTGGTCTACACAGCAAGATTGCCTCAAAAAGAAAAGAAAGCTAGATGAACATGCCAGACATAGGGTATAACNGATGTGTTTCTCTGAGACAATTTGAGATGTTCAAAGAACCAAAAAGAGGTCAGTTCACCATGGTAGGATCCCAGGGTTAGCCTTTATTTCTGATACATTGCAGGTGCCCAGAAAGTTCAGGAACAGAAGCAACACTACAATATGACATCAGAAAGAAAGGCATAGGAACCAGATCACAAGGTCCTCACAGGACATAATTATGACCTAATTCTAAGTGCAGAGACAGTCATTGGAAGGAATGTATTTTCCAAAAGGATTTCTCTGTCTGTTGTATGAAGAATTAATTTCAAGAATAGAGGCAAAGATATGAGTTGGGAAGCTNTTACAGGCAAGAAATCAGATAACGTGTTTGAGAAAAGAAGATGGTTGCTTGGAGATGAAGAGGGGTGGGTGTGCTGGGTGTATTTTTAGGTAGAACCCGAAGAATTTTCAGGGTGCAAGAATAAAATGTTAAGCACTCCATCCTAGTTAAAAGACTAAAGGCATAGAAAAACTTATTCAATGACATTATAGCAGAAATTTCCCCAAATCTGGGGAAAGAAATGCAAATCCAACAAGACAGGACAAGAGAAATGACTCTTTCACATCATAGTATAGTTAAAATGTATAGAACAAAGAAGGAATATTNAAATCTGAAAGAGAAATGCCAAGTCATTTATAAAATATGAACCTATTAGAAAAATGTGCAAAAAACTGCTGGGCTCAGTTTATTGGAATCTGAATATAGACCCTGTCCAGGACGTATCTGAACGTGCTTTNGTGATTTCAATCTTCCCCTGAAGGCTTNGTCGAAGATGGCATTGGAACCCAGTATCTGAATATTAACTTCCTTCTTTGTATGTACTCTGAATCCAAGATCTCTATGTTATGGCATTGAGTCTGCCATTCACTTTGCCCTAACCTACTGGTAAACGCAATGCCTTGGGGAGGAAATCTCTCGTGCCATGCATAAGGTCACTGACTTCCATCCAAAAGGCTGTCAGCAGCGGACAGCTTTGTGCCATGGGGAAAAGACAGTCATCGTTAGAGCCCATGAGCAGCACCACNATAATGACCTGAGGTGGTCAGCACTTAGCAGCTGCTTCCGGATGGACACCAGCAGGCTCCGCAAATGAGTCCTCAGAAACAATTGAATGTAGCTATTACAGAGGGAGGTACAGTATGAAAATGAGAGCTTCTGCTGAGAACTTACGTTGTCTCTAAAAATAAAAATTCAGAATTTAAATTCCAATATATTACAAATGGACTGTGTAATCACTCATCTTATTAGATAATCGTAATTATAATAGATTACACAGTACAATGAGAAATTCTGTTAGTTCTGTCCATGGATTTTTATGTAGTATCATAAAGTAGGAAATGATAGTATTTACAGTATATTTTGGCATGGAAAATAATTGTTTAAAAATAGAAAAATAATGATCTCTTAGAATGATTGTTACTAAGTCTTCCAATCAATATTGTAACTTGAACAATGAGAAAGAAAACTGGCTACCTTAATAGAATTTTTCTAAAAACACACATAGGAAAAAAACNAAGTACTACNAAGACTGCGGGGCTACTGAAATCTGTGAGCTCTGCGGGAGAAGAAGAAAACAAGAAATTATTGAGTCATTAGGAAACACACTGACAGAACATGACCGTGTCCTCATTTACCGATGTCCCAGAGCCTAAGGGACATGAGCGTGTGAGAAGTCAAGGCACAGCCTTTGAGCTTGGGGACATGGCCATNGCTTCTGTTTCTCCGGCTACCTGGAACTTCATCCCTTCCCTTCACTCCCCAGACCTACAGCTGTCAGGGAGTCCTTCTGCCATGTTGCTCTCAGCCTGCCCTCATCTCTCCAAAGCTGGTCCAGGTCAGGGACTTCTAGGCAAGAATAAATAAAAGGGGTGGGTAAGATGCAGACGAGGAAGCACAGGAAACAGAAACCATGCATCTTGCCTTCTCTTGCCATGTGTGCACCCCTTGAAGAAAGAACGTCTTCGCCGGGCGATGGTGGCGCACGCCTTTAATCCCAGCACTCGGGAGGCAGAGGCAGG